>JAGDQP010018476.1:0-15025 GCA_022664845.1 Lepisma saccharinum | reverse complement strand
CTCCATTTTTATAATTGAACAGTTGAGAAAAAAAAAAGAATAGATTCAGAAAAAAAAGATTCCAAAAGAGACAAACCGCACGGCTGCCGCATCGCATGTGTGAACCATCCAATGCTGTGCAATGGCCCGTAAGGCACTTGCGACTCCCGCACTGTCGCCGCACCGCTATGGGCAATGCGGCAGGTCTGCGGCACCGTCCCGCACCCGCAGTATGTGTGAACCACTCCATTTGTTTCAATGGCCCATAAGCTTGATTGTGGTGACCGCGCGGTCGCCGCACGGATGCCGCATCGCATGTGTGAACCGGGGCTTATCCGACTCTCGCGGACCCCCTGAAACCCATCCACAGACCACCTAGGGGTCCCTGGGCACCAGGTGAAAAGATACTCTGCTCTAAGGGAAAAGTTGGACCAAATTTTTATTTTTGTACCAAACTTTGCCCCGGCTTTCCATTAATATATTGCTCACTGGATGAGGGCTTTCTGTTGACTGATATTTCAAATCCCTTGTTTCTTGTAAGATCGGCGCCAAAAGTAAATATCCACCTAGATTTCACGCTCAAACGTATGCATCCCAATTTCAATCCAAGTTTTATGAGTTGCATAAGCGTAGGTGAACGTGAAAGCTGACATTGTGTGTGTTTATGAGAAATTAAGCCAAAGGAGGGGAGAAAGAGCACAGTACTGTCTTAATCCTTTATATATTTAAGCGTGAAATCTAGGAGGATACTTACTTTTGGCGCCGACAGAACATAGGTTGAAATCTAGAAAGTTAAGTGGATCAGTTTTTGCAGATATTGAAGGTGAGTATTGGAGCAAGACCATTAACTTCAAGAATAAAGAAGAACAAGGTATTATTATTATTATTTTTCTGATTATTGAACTCCTGATTTTGACAAGACTACCGATAAATAAAGGTGATTCTTCTGAATTATATAAATGATTAATATTTTGCTCAAGTGCATATTTCCCATGAAATTCAATTGGTCCTTCTCCAGACAACACATGACTTCACTAGATGTGGACATCTGCCCCAAGAATAATCGACTTCACATCAAACCTACCAACAGCATGCAATAACACTTTTCGCCCTGCTCCGGAAACCATCGTCAGGTCAACAACGAACTCGTGTGTGAAAACGTGTTCTTGTACGGAGAGGTGTACATGAAAGTGCGAATAATTTGAGAGAAGTGCAGATATATGAAAATATATACACAGGCTTCTAAAGTGTGTAATTTCTACGTCTGAGATCGCTTGGCTGGGAATTTGCTGAGATAACCTGGGAATTTGTTAAACCCATCGAAATTTCCGGTCTTGAACTTCGTTTATAACCAAAGCTTTAAAAAATATTGATAGGTCGCAATCTTAGAACTGCATTATAATTGTCAAGTGTTTTCAAACCTTTCAAAGAGCACGTAAAACATGACAACAGAAGAGGAAGAATCGTTACTATCACGAACAAGAACGAATTTTGCAGAAGGGTACACCGCTAAACACACACTCTATAGTCGGCAATTAGGGGAGAGGGACGCCAAATTACAAGAACAGAGGGCGATAAAATCTTGGGTTGCCTACGCGCGACAGAATTATATTTTCGCCACTGTCAGTACATACTTTGCACAATTATAAAAAAGAAGATCTTGTTAGATTTGGTCATAACCGGCAAAGTTGCCTTAAATACATAAATAAATTCAAAATTTGCAAAGGTATCCGTATATTACTCGCAAGTCGGAAAATAAATATTTCCAAAACAAAAGAAAAATTAGCATTTTTCTTTTCTGAAGAGGCTAAGGTGTTTTTCTTTCGGAGACAGAAAAGGATTTTTTTTTTTAAGTCGAAAATATATTTTCTTTCTATAAATGGCAATTTCTACTGCTTATACATTCAGTATACATGAAAGATTAAAATTTAACATATGCATATCTCAGAATAAATAACATAAAACTACATCTTAGTGATGGCGACTTGTTTGACAATTTTGAGAAAGCATTTTATTCCAAGCAACAATATTACTTGGTTGTGGCGTAAAGGTAATATTAATAAACCTTAGACGTCATACAAACACATAAGGAATTAGGATACAATAAAAGTTAGATGATTGTGAGATTTTTCCATACTAGCCGGCCTCTCGCCGCCCACTTCACGCCCTCTGCTGATTCAGTGGATATGATGAAAGCGACGAAGAACGAAAGTTAACAAGAGTCACCGAGAAAAAGACATTTTTGAAAGTGAATGGGCTAACTCTTAGTAGGTCGAAACTACGCACTCAAAGTGCCATAGTACTGGAAGCTAAACGACATATCGGAGGAAAGAATGGGGATTGCCCTCATGGTGCACCCATTTATTGTGACATACTCGTGATGGTACACCTACATACTAAATTTCGTTTTCTTAACTTCAGTGGTTTGAAAAAATGGTTTTTGGTAGACCATTTTCGATTTAATATGGCAACTTTTTTAAAAAACATTTTCTTCATGGTGTCTACTAATTTTGGGACTTGATATTCCCTGAGTTTTCCAGGTTTATCCATGATAATTTTATCCAAATTCCCTGAGTTCTTAGTATAGTGGAACATGTAAATAATACGCAATGACATTTTTTAAATACCAGCACCACCCAGTCCAAGCATCTTGCACATTATTGGTATTTCACAAATAAAAAAAAAAAAAGAGATAATTTATTTAAAATAGAGAATTTTAACACATTGAAAAAAATACGGTCAGCAGTGGGAATCGAACCCGCGACCTCCACCTTGCCTGGGCATTGCTCTCACCAACTGTGGACAGGTCCACATCATGAATTTCCGTTAATAAATTGCAGATTTCCTTGAGTTTTCCAGATACATAAAATTCCCTGAGTATTCCAGGTTCTCCAGAGTGGTAGACATCCTGTTTCTTATATTGTTGTAATCTACTCGTGACGTACACCTTCATACCAATTTCTCTAGCTCGAACGGTGTGGAAAATGTCTTTTGGGCGGCTATTTTGAAATTAAGATAGCGACTTTTTCAAAATGTCGTAATATTTTCCTAAACTACTCTTGACAACTAATTTATGCCAAATTTCGTATCTCTCGCTCAAACGGTGTTGAAAATGAATTTTTGGGGTCCGCCATGTGGATTCAAAATGGCGTCTTTAGAGACATCTTGTAATATTTTCGTAACCTACTAGTGATGATGTACCGTCATACCAAATTTCGTTTTTCTATCTCCAGCCATTTAGGCTATGTATTCTATGAAAAATTCATTTTGAGGGCCATTTTGGATTCAAGATGGCGACTTTTTCAACATTTTGTAATATTTTCTTAACCTACTATTTTCTTAATCTACCTTCATACCACATTTCGTTTTTCTAGCCCCAGCCGTTTAGATTATGTTTGGGTTCCCAAAACCTTGACTGTTTTAGGTGCGACATACCAATTCTTGCACATGAGAAGAATGCATTTCAGAAGTCAACAACACGGAAATAAAAGTTTACGAAGGAAAACTCATTTTGAGGAAGAGGAGACGAAATCGGTATCTTAAAGAGTATGCATCTAAAACATAAATCTATACATTCATTCAAATGCGAATCGGTTCTACTGTCAAGTGAACATTCCAAGTCACAATGGACGAAGGAAGAACAACCCACTTGTAAGTCCGTAATCTATTCCTTGATTGAATTTAAGGTATCACAATTGCAAAGTTTCACACTTTCAGAATAACTGAATTTAGACACAAAATGATGTCCAGATAATAACCTACATTTACCAGGTGTGTAAATATGAAACCGGAATTTGTGCATAGACGGCGTTAGCTGTCACTGTGGTTACCGTAAAACTGCGTCCTTGTCACCACTTGCTTGTTTTGACTGCTGATAACGATTTGCAACTCACAACCAGACTAGTTTCATGTCATAGTGTAGTGTTTAATAGCGTTGAACATGGCGCAATTTGTACCTACAAACTACGATGTGCGGACAGCATTGATTTTTTGTTACCCTTTGAAAAAAACTGCTGCAGAATCGCATCGCATGCTTGTCGAAGCTTACGGTGATCATGCTCTTGGTAAGTCACAGTGCTATGCGTGGTTTACAAAATTTAAAAGTGGCGATTTTGACGTGAGAAACGAAGAACGTGAAAGACCACCGAAAAAGTTTGCAGACAGCGAATTACAAGCTTTGTTGGATGAGGATGACGCTCAAACGCAACAACAACTCGCTGATCAATTAAATGTGACACGAGAAGCAGTTTCCATATGTTTAAAAGCCATGGGCAAGATTCAGAAGGTGGGAAAATGGGTTCCACGTGCATTGACTGAACGACAGCAGGAAAACCGAAAAACCACTTCCGAAATTCTGCTCGCCAGGTACAAAAGAAAATAATTTCTCCATCGAATTGCGACTGGTGACGAAAAGTGGATCTATTTCGAGAATCATAAGCGTAAAAGATCATGGGTAACTCCAGGAGAACCGGCGACATCGACTGCAAGACCAAATCGCTATGGACGGAAGACAATGTTTTGTGTTTTTTGGGATCAGAAGGGAGTGATCTATTATGAACTGCTGAAAACTGGCGAAACCGTTAATAACCAACGTTACCGACAACAAATCATCGATTTGCATCAAGTTTTGCGTGAAAAACGACCAGAATATGACCAAAGACAACATAAAGTGATTGTGCTTCACGATAATGCACCCTCCCACACAGCAAAACCGGTTAAGGAAACGATTGCGACGTTTGGCTGGGAAATCCTTCCGCATACGGCTTACTCACCAGACTTAGCGCCTTCCGATTTTCAGCTATTTGCATCCATGGGACACGCATTTGCTGACCAGCGCTTCACAACTTACGAAAATGGCTTGATGACTGGTTTGCAGCACAAGAGGCACAGTTTTTTTTTGGTCTGGCATCCACACATTGCCGGAACGATGGCAGAAATGTATCGCTAGCGATGGCCAATACTTCGAATAAAATAGTTCATAGCATAGTCATCCAATCACTGTGTCTTTTCTGTACATAAATTCCGGTTTCATATTTACGCACCTGGTAGTATAATTAGTATGTAAGGCCAACTGCCAATATTACGTTTGTAAGACGTCGCCCTTCATTATGAAATAGCAATCTTGTGTATAATTTACTACTATTCTACTCCATACCAAAAATAGAATACAGGAAACACTTGAAGTTATGCGACCGACAACACACATAGTGGTCCAAGTCAATGGCTCTACAGACGACTATGGTGGTTGCGGACTCGTATTTAATCGACCCAAACGAGCAGCATATGATTAGTCTTCGACAGGAATGTTCTAATAGAGGATATGCGATTTCGCCAAGAACATGAAGCCATACGCTTACGTAGTTCCGTCCAGTTAGCCCACGTACTCCAAACAAAAACACTGTTTCCGGCTAACAAAGATGGCAGCAAGCGCTGTAGTTGTCTGCTAACCAACAGGTATGTCGCTTTGGTCGATGCTGGTTTTTTTTTTTTGGCTTCACCCCTTCGCTGGGCATGTGATAGCTATAAGCAAATCCTCTATTAGTACATTCTTGGCCTTATATCTGTTTCAGAAAATGTCCACCTACTTGCAGTTTGTCTGTTGTATTGAAACGTGTTGTACAAAGTCATCAACGTTGTTGCACCTTCTACAACAGCAAAGATAGGTCTACTTCCAAGTATGCTATTTTCTTTGGGGTACAGCTTATATACAGTAGATTTGTAAGTACGCTGCACGCCAGAACGAGTGCGTTCCACAATGAAAGACTAAATAGAATAAAATCATAATTATTAATCAGACCAATAAATAATCACAAGACTATATATATCTAAATGCAGGACAAACAGATTCTGAATATTGTACCGCGGCGCAGTAAAGACATCTTTTCTCTTAAATACGGTCACGTTAGAGCCGTGGTTGGTGTTGTAGTGTGTGGATATGGGCATATTTATTTTTCTTTCATTTTCCTACGCCTATGAAAAGAAGTTAATCTATGCGACACCTGTTAATGTACGGGAGAATAGTTTCTTATCTGTCTGCTGGTCTAGAAATGATCTAGAAATGGTCTAGAGATATCTTTAGTCAACATTCTTTCGATCTCAGGGATATTTCGAGATCCTCCTGTCAAAATTATATTTTGCGAATTTTATCTTCAGTTTTTCGTTCGGGAGAAAGAAAAATGGGAGGGTAAGTCTTGGTAACTGCACAGTGTGATAGATGTGAGACACTAATAAATTGAGCGGGAAGTCTCCTTAGAAGGAAATGTTCACATATTTATTTCATACCTATGTGACGTTCGTAGTGCCTCTTAACTATTTTTCTATATTGTTTCTTTGTTCTCCCCTTCATTTTTATTATTATTATTATTACCCCTCCCCTCTGATTCCTTCAGGAAGCCCCTTACCTGCTTCTAGTAAGCTTCGCACTTTCTCTTTCATTTGGTGTTTTCTCCGACCCATCTAGACATTTTCCTGCCTCCATAACCTGGCTACACTGTCCCTCAGCATCTGTTGACAATATGGCGTTTCTTTAACACCAGTCCCGCACCTGTCCGCTCTGTCCATTTTCTCTCCTACCAGTTGAAAACGCTTTTGCGAAACGGACAGCTTTTTTTACTGTGTTTGTGATATTATTGTACACCTGTCTCAAGAATCTACCATGTAAGTATCCTTTATTCTACCTGTTTTACCACTTTATGTATATATATATATATATTGTAGGCTCATAATCATGTAGAGAGAAGAAAACAACGTGCACGTAGAATAAGCACAAGGTTGAAGAGACAGTGGTGACATGTAGCGGATGACGCATCAAGCTTGGAGAACAAATGACTGCTGTATAGCGCCTAGATTTACGCGCGGAGCTAGGAACAATTGACAAATGTACACGCTATAGATTTACGGTGCACGTTGGTTTCTTCTCTCTACACAATTATGAGCCTACAGTGGACTCGAAATATAGTAGCGATCTGTTTATATTTGTGTGTGTGTGTGCTCTAATACAGGAAAAAAAAATAAAAAAGAATTTAAAAAAAACACGCTTTTTTAAGCTGGACTAAAAAGTAAAAAATAATAAATTGAATTAATCTTACGAATCGGAAAATAAAAGTGTGGGTGCTCCTAGATATCATGATAAGGTAAGCAAGAGCACCCACGCTCTTATTTTCCGATTCATAAGATTAATTCAATTTATTATTTTTTTACTTTTTTAGTCCATCTTAAAAAGCGTGTTTTTTAAAAATCCTTTTTAATTATTTTTTTTATGTATAATAGATGAATATTAAACTCCCTACGAGATAGGCAATCCAAATTTCACACAATAGATGCGGCATTGCGTGCATTTAAGGATAATTTCCAATTATTTAATTAATAACAGTTAACTGGATTATTCTGTCGTATATCTAATGACTGAATATTGTATTGTCATCAGAAGCAAGCAAGTTTACAAAATTTCAAACAAATGGGATGATGGGAAGTGAGTTAGAAATCAATTACAAGATTTGTACCAGAGATGATTACAGAGCAAGTTAATATAAAGCGTGTAATAAATAAGCTGTAAGTATATTCCTTCCTTTTCTCATAATCCGGCTTTCCTTTGTGCTATATATATCACTAACACAAAGGAAAGCCGGGAAGGCAATTAAAGGTAAATTTATGGTAAGAAGGAAGGGTACTTACAGCTTATTGTTCCATAGGCGAATACACACACTTTAACACTAATATATACAGAGTACTTGCGATATTTCAGTATTAATACCGTAGACTTGCTGTAGAGGAGGAGAGACGACGTGGATAGAACAAAAGACTAGGACGACAGTAGCGACACGTAACGGACGGCGCATCGTTTGGAGAACAGTTGATTGCTGTATGGCACGTGGAAAAATTGACAACTGTACAGTGTATGTCCGGAATAGGATTGTGGAAGGAAAAGTGTTGAAAATGCAGAGAAAACTGGTTAAAGTTATTGAAGGTTAAGTTCAGGATACATTTTCGCGCTTAAACCACAAATATAGGCGTCCTCTGGTAAACAACGAAAAAGCCCAATAAAACCCGAAAAACCCTGCCTAGGTCCAAGTGGGCCATTTTTTTCTTTTTCAAAAATATCAGTTTTTTTTCAAACATTGGTTCTAGTTTAGAACGGACAGACGAATTTAAATTTTATTTATGACCTTTAGGCATCCAAGGTTCAGGCCGGGACAGGGGAGGGGGAAAGGATTTGGAAAGATGTTAGCCAGGGCCTATGTTGAAGGTGCCATCCCGGTGTGACAGGAAAAACCTCAGTCAGGATGGTTGGCCGCTGGGATCGAAGCCACGACCTCGAATGTTACACCAACGCTCTACCACTGACGCCATTGAGCTACGGCGGCTCGGTAACGGACAGACGAATTTTAGTAGTTTTCTGTAACCTACAAAAAATTCGTTCTCATTGTGCTACCAGAAAAAGTACTGAAATCGGTCAATGTGGGTACTTACTGTTGGAACTGACTGTACATCAGCCAAATATTATCATTTGCATCTCAGCAACAAGTGAATTTCCAAGAGGTAAACTATTTAATGTCTTGAATTTCTAGGTTTCTCTTCAATACTCATCTTTATGTATACAAGTACTAAGCAGTTACTCTCTGCACGGTGGAAACTCTGGACGTTATTAAAGCACTCGCCAATCTTTATGCTTTACCTATACTTTTGGCGTGATGTCTATATACTAATGTTTCGCTAACACCGTTATACAATTGTCTGTACTCTGTAACCCAAGCCTTACGTCATCAGGATAGTCCTTGAATTAGACTCGACCAACTGCAATGTAGTTTAACTGAAGTACATCCTACATTCGTCGCAAACTTTGATATTTTTTTTTCATTTTATCGTTAGAGCTAACTTTATGTTGGTTAGTTCCATTTGAGGTTTGGCCGAATGTACATTTTATGGAGAAATAACAAATGAAAAAAGTTTATTATTTTCGTTATATTGTATCTATTCTTAAAATGAAAGAGGTTGGGTTCGAACTTATAACATTTGAACCAATCTTTTATTATTAGCATTTATCATTCTATATCCAAAGAGGACACAAAGTGAACCAACATCAATCAATATTCTTTAATTCCAGGTTTGCAATGCAATTAGCACTACTCTTCAACAATTAGTATTATTATTCTCCAAGGACTTCTTAGCTAAATTTACCATTTTACATATCTGTATATCTTTATGCACGATATTTATCGTGATCCAAACATCCTTATTCAAAATACTACTACCGTATCCTTGATACAATCACATATTTTTTCAGAGCAATCTAAAATCTCGCAAAACCTAGATGTTTCTAGTCTTGTCGTTTTCTTACAATATTTAGACCATATTTCTGAACTAGCTGTAAACTAGTTTTGAAAACTATTTTTATTAGTTTGACAATTAATATCATGAGCGCCGGTTTCGGGTGGTGGCGAGGAAGGATTCGTACGGACCAAGATGTTTTAAAGATTAGGGGGGATGCTGAAAAACTAATCTCGGTTTGGTGGGGAATACTAAATCTTGTGTCTGGGTCAGATTGGAGAATGTGGAAATGAGATTGTAGGATTTGTATGACCTTGGTAAGTTTAGGATAGAACTGGGTGATAAGAAGCCGGTGGGTTGAATATGTGAGGATGCACAGCGAATCTGGTTGGTTACAAGGTTAGGTGGGTAGCCACGGTTGACTAGAGCTTCCTGGAGGCGTTGGTTGTAAGTTTCAGTACTAGAGGTGGTGGAATTCAGGCGTTGACCTCTGAGTGCAAGGCAGAAAGGAAACGCTTTCTTGGTGTGGTAAGGGTGCTTTTTTTTTATGTGTGTGTGTGTGTGTGTGAACTGAAGTAGTGAGTATTGTTTTCTAAGGTGATGTCCACGTCACGGAATATGACTCTTCTGTTACAGATGGACCAAGTGAACTAGACAACACGGAATTGGTTCAGCTGTTCTAGGAATGTATTGAGACTGGTTTCACCATGAGTCCATAGCATCAGAATATCATCGAAAAACCTTATCCAAAGTAGTGGGGTTAAGGACTGGCTTTCCAGAAAATCATGTTCGAGCTTGCCCATATATGACAAATTAAATGTAGGAAATAAAGATATTTATGTATACAGCCTCATTATTAAGAAATACAAATCACAGAAAAAGAGGTGACGAAGCTGGAAAGGGAATAAAGCGATAATAAGAAAAAAACCATTGAAAAGGAACAAAAATAATAATGGGTAATGAATGAATGAAAAATAATTAACAAGAACAACATAAACTGATAATCAATTTAGGAATTACTGAAGCTAAAATAATAATCTGACTACCTTAACCAGTTGCATCTTGTTCTCCTCCTCTAATGAAGGCATCACATGGCATGATTTAGGAAATAATACAAACAACTTTTTTACAGGAAATTCTATTTTGACATTGTCCGTGGATTCCGTATCACTGAATATATTTACTCTATCCACAAAACCTGAAAAAGAAAGTAGATTTTTTTAATATAGTTTACAACGAGAAAAAGAATATTCAATAATGCCCATTAAATAAATTAAAAACAATTTCGCTGCAGCGTGCAGATGATTGTATTTCAAAACATATAATAATTACGTTATTCAAAGGTCTTCGAAATTGTTAATGAGAAATTTCATCTGTATTTATCCAAATATGTTCTTCTTCAGAGACGCACCCGGGACGGGCGTAAGCCATAGTGCTGTTACCGCCCATAAAATTCATTTTGTTATTTATCATGCAGATGCATCAAATAAAATTAAAAGTCGGTTTCTTTGTTTGAACGCTCTACAATTTCACATCCCTTGAAGGATTGGAACATTCCTTAGGACCTAGAAGGATTAATTATGGCACCGTTTCTCAACCTTTGTCATCCCGCGACTCCCTTTTATCATGCCTTCAAGCCAGCGACCAGCTTTCACCATGCTTTCTAGCCGGCGACCCACAATTATTTTATTTTGTGTAATATTTGCTTTTCATTTCAAAATATAACACTTTATTTCCTATATTTACAATAAATATCCTAATTGTATTATCCAAAACTTTTCAGCAAAGTACATTATCTGTAGTAATCATTAAAACAGCAAGCATAAAATACTTTCTTTGAAATTTATTAGTTTTAACCTACGAAACCCGAGTTATTTTTTCTTCACCTTCCCTCGCGACCCCCTTGCACACATCCGCAACCCCCAGATTGAGAAACCCTGAATTATGGCATTAAAACTAAGGGGGAATGAAACGGAGGTGGGGGCTGCAACTCGAAAACCGCTTGAGCTAAGAACTTGATATCTGCCGTGAAAATTAATCATGTGGCACAAAATGTCAGCCAAAACTTGAAAAAGAAGATAGTACGTGTTCTTCCACCACCACCCCTGAAAAGCACAACATGGGCGATCTCAATTCGACACCCTGCCTGGGGAAGGGAGGGGGCGGGTAAATCGCCTAGTATCTAATAATTACGTATTTAGAAACTGAGAGTTAAAAAAAGAAAGTAATAAAAATGAGTAAAGAAATACCACATGAAGAAAAAGTGGTGCAAAAGATTTTTTTTTTTTACACATGATAGCGGATTTTGGTCTTTAAAACTTTTTTAGTGTTGCCAGGTCATACATATGAATATCAATGAATCTGTGTATGTTTTAAGAAATTACTGAATTGCAAAATCGGATCTTGATCTGATATTGATTGCTTGTAGGAATATGTACTTTGTACAATCCCACATAGCAAAATGACGTCCCAGGGATATCTGACGAATCTCCTGGCAGGACATCGGGACGTCCGTAGGACGTCCTGTTTAAGTCCCGTTTACATCCATGGGAAGTATAGTTATAATTAATCCTTCGTATAACTATACGAAGGCATATCCTTCGTATAGTTATAATTAATTAAATAATAATAATAGTAAGGTCGATTTAATTTATAGAAATTCCAGGTAGGTAATCCCGCACGGCTTTCCGGGGGACATCCAGGGGACCTCCATACGGGATGAACTGTTTGTATTGCCCACAGAGTTATCCCACGGACGTCCTTAGGACATCGCTATGGGAGCAGGACCATTCTGACGGTAATGGGTTCTAAATGGGACGTCCCAGGGACGTACTCTGCTATGTGGGATAATAATGTAAAATGTAATCTATGTAAATAAATCTTTAAGTAACGATCAGGTCATTCCAGCACATCAAACACTAATGTTTGGATAATTCTTTTCCTTATAGAGTTTATAAATCATGTTCAAGTTGTTCTGATTTGGCCTCGGAAATTAATCATATTTATTCTATTGTGCTAAAAATGGTTACAGTAAAGATTTGCTAAATAGATGGCTCCAATCTGCACACGCATCATTTCATCCAAGCCAGCAAACAACAAATACAAGGATTTTAAGTACGTGAGGTTACCTAATTTTCCAACTATTACACAACAGGTTAGAAAAGTTTTCAAGAAACGAAAGTGATTCCCGCTTTAGATACACCAATGACCCTAGAAAAGTCATTCACGGGATTTTTTTTTCCTTTTTTTAAGTGTCAATACACAATATTCCGGAGTGTATGGAGTCACCTGTAATTGGAGTAAAAAGTACTCATGAAACAAATGTTGTCTGTGGGTTAGGTTAAGTGAACATGGAAGAGATGGCAACACTGAAAATCCCGTTTCAAGTGTCTCAACAGATTTACGCAAAGGCAAACATCACACAGCATCGGAAGTTACATACTTGAACTGATGCGCTCTGTAATGCTGGTTATAGGGGGGTACTTATTGGTAAATACTTAAGGATACTTGCATTCATATTTTAACCATATAACAATACATTCTTTTCTCGTTTTGTAATGATAGTTCGCTGGCATGTGCCATAATTTTTCAAAGACTATATTTTGGCATGAGCTATTTCCTGTGGAACCATTGCACATACTTCGATGCGGTGCAGACTCTATTGGTTTGGAACTTTATATCTGTACCACCGGTACTCCATTAAATACCTTTCTTCTGTGTTTTATTTACTCTAGTACTAAACTGGATTTGAGAAAAAGTCACGGTCACTACTGAATCCACAATTTAATGATGAGACCGAGTGATCAAACGCAGAGAGAACTTTTTTCTACATCACATAATAATGAGACTACTGCATCTACTGATTGGCAACTGTAAACTGTAATTCACCCGAAAGCTACTAATTAGGGACCCACTTAAAAAAAGCGTTGCCCATTAAGGAATGAGAAGTACAACTATGGACAAAATCTTTGATGCGTGTCTTTGGAGAACATTTTCCAAATTCCCCTCCTGTGTGTAACATCTATGAACGAAAATTAAAATTAAGATTAACAATTCCCATTGGGTTACAAAAATATCCCTCTGTGGGGTTAAACGAGAGAACTATACAACTTCGTGAGAAGTTTTGGAGTTATTTGTCAACGATAAGTGATACTTTTTTAAAGCCTCTTTATCTAAATATCAGGACAATATTTTCAACAAAAGTACATGTTATTATGCATATCTCTAAAAGCCACCGTAGCTCAGTGGTAGAGCGTTGGCGTAGCATTTGAGAGGTCATGGATTCGATCCCAGCGACCGACTATCCTGCCTGAGGTTTTTCCTCAGGCACACCAGGCAAACAGCGGGATGGCACCTTGAACATAAGCCCTGGCCGACACCTTCCCGAATTCTGTCTCTTCCCCAATCCCGGCCTGAGCCTTAGATGCCTAAAGGCCATAAATAAAATTCAATTTCCGCAAGTAAACAAAAATATACTATATATATATATATAATATAGGGGTTGGACAAAAAAATCTAAAACGTTTGAAAAAGTGTGAAAATCATACCTAGTATGGTGTGGGGCCTCCTTTTGCGTCCAAAACAGCTTGGATCCGACGTGGAATGGACGTATACAGCTCCTGAATCGTGGTGTGTGGAATGTTGTACCATTCTTCCTCCAAAACATGCTCCAGTTCCTTAAGGGATGATGGTGGAGGGTAATGAGACCGAACACGCCTTTCTAACACAGACCACAATGGCTCAATGATGTTCAGATCTGGTGATTGTGGGACCCAGGGGAGGTGTGATAGCTCCTGGTCATGCTCCTCAAACCATGACTGCACCGTTTTTGCAGCGTGACAGGGTGCCAAATCATCTTGGTAGATGCCATCACCATCCGGGAACAATGTGTGGGCCATGGGTAGAACCTGGTCCCCCAAAATGGCCTCATACGCCTTAGCATTCATCATTCCATGCAGGGCTATGATGGGACCTGCAGAAAACCACGATATCACTGCCCATACTGTAACAGAACCACCCCCATGCTTTACAGTTGGGCGCAGACAGTCTGGTTCATAGGCCTGCGACGGTGTTCTCCGTACGTAAACACGACCGGTTGTTGGAAACAAGGTGTAGGTCGATTCATCGGAATACATTACGTGTTTCCACTGATCAAGCGTCCACTCCTTGTTGTCCTTGCACCACTGGATACGCCGCTTCGCATTTACTGCTGTGACCAGAGGTTTGGAGATCGCGGCCCTGCCATGAATTTTCATTTTATGAAGTTCCCGTCGCACTGTTTTTGATGAAACCGGGTTCTGTAGGTCGGAATTAAGTTCAGACGTAATTTTCATTGCAGTGGTCTGCTTTTTAGCTGCTGCAATCCGTTTTAATGCCCTCCTGTCCCTATCGGACAGGATTGTCTTTCGACCACTGTTGTGCTTTGCAGACGTTGTTTGTCCATGCATTGTGTATGCCCTCGTGACATTGGACACAGTGCCTGTCGATACCCCCACAATGGTCGCCACTGAAGCTCCAACCAGACGGGCACCAACGATCATGCCTCTTTGGAAGTCTGTCAGGTCGCCCATTTTACCGCACCACTTGCACACCACGACACTCACAGGTGAACTGGGTACTGCTGACGGAAGAGGAAGGTCCACATGACACATTGAAAACAAAACACGATCGGCAACCGCAACACGTGGTGTACAGTGGCGGGCCACACTTAAGTGTCCTGTACGACGTGTTTTTAGATTTTTTTGTCCAACCCCTATATATATATATAGTGAATAAAATA
>JAGDQP010018475.1:14097-36484 GCA_022664845.1 Lepisma saccharinum | reverse complement strand
TCGCAACAATAAAACTGACCTGTCCTCAAAGGGGAGGAAACTGGGAGTGGGAGGTAGCTTCTTACCAACCGTCTGTCTCCACCCCACTGCTAGATAGGAAGGAACACAACTACAGCGCCAGGCAATTTTTCGGCGTTCAAGAGAACTTCTTGAGTTTTGCAAACAGATATTTTCTTCAGATTCTAAATTTTGGCCAGCTCCGCCCGGTTCTTAATTTTATATGGTTGTTTTAAATGAAGCGTTACATTTTTATTGTAGCGCAATAAAAGGTTACGAAAGTAGCAATTGATTAACAACAGATATCCATTTGCTTGCTATTTTGGTAACAAACTGTTTATTAACATTGTCTTGTGGTTTATCATTGTAATCATTGTGACAATCAACGTGAAGAAAAGGTTGCTAAATAACATATAGATACTAAATTCTAGAAAATTTGTAAAAAGTCAGGTCCAATTATTAAGAATTAATTGTGGTTTCTGTTGTTTCTCATACCTTCGGTTGAAAGAAAAATTTCTCACTAAATTTGAACTTGATATAAAGAATTTATGGAAATCTGAACCATAGAGATAGTATATAAAACAACTGAGGTCTTTTAGGTTACAATTAATGACAAGGATTCCTTGTAGCGGCTCAGTCAAAAGTTTATCTCTTTCATCAGCCCACTGAGCACCAATTAACATGTTGAGTTGAATCCACGAATAACAAAATTCAACTTGAAAATGCAAGTTAAAAAAATTGCTTTCACAGCTTTTATTTAATTTCTCTGCATAAGTGCAAAACTTTTCCTGGGCGAATTTTAATGTCACAGAATTAAAATACAAAACTAACCAGGAACACTCCCGAGATTATAATCTGGCAGAAGCATAATTCTGCACGCTATGGATGGCCCCCTAACCAATAACGCGTCTTACAAAATTTTACGTCCCGCATTCAAAGCATCAGAGATATAATAAAAAAATAAATAAAAATATATATGAAGCAGAAGACACATTCCATGCCGAAACAAGAAAGCTACCATCTTTTTTTGAACCCTACCATCTCAGAATTGTATGAAAATCGAGAAATTCGAGATGTAAATGGAACTTGGTAGCCGTGACAATTGATAAATCCCCTATGCATTTTAATTTTAAAATTAGTGAATGTCAAATTGCGCCGAAATTGATATATTTAAGCTCCTTAGCTATCTACAAGTTAATCTAACGTGCCTCTATTTGCCATAAATAGATCAAATAAATTGTAGTTGGAAGAGATTACAACAAACTTTCCAAGATATATAACAAATCTGTTTTCAGGTAAAATATATTGATGATCCTTTGACTTTGACCTTGAATAGTTTAAAACATGTTCCCCTCAGAGAATTACGGAGATAATATTCTTGGCAGTCCATAGTCCATACTATGCTTTAAAACATAAGAAAAATTAATGTGGATCTGTAAATGAATGAGCAAATAATACAGGGTGTCCAACTTTGAGGCGAAAACTGCTGACACGGGAAAATAAAATGAATATTTCACGATAAATCAGAAACAATGCATTGAAGTAAGATTTAACGTTTGGGAGTTGATTTTTAATTGTATCGTGGATATTAAGAGATACAATGTCGAGGGTTGTCAGTGTTGACAAACCAAGATAAGGTGTATTCGCGTGACCATATCTTGGCGCGAAAGCTTGCCACGTTTTTTATTACTGACGTTTGTGTATCCTCTAAAATGCTTGTTATAGGTATCTCTTTTTCCGTCTTATTTTATCGCATATATCCTTTCGTTTACGTTATCTTGTTATCCATGCATCAATATCCAAACACCCTCCAGAAAAATAAAATACATACCCCCAGACTGAAAATCCTGGGAAAACCCCTATGTCTGTAAAGATTAGAGTCATCGGCAAATAGAAGACTATTACTTGAGGAGTTTGTAAAAAAGATTAGGTAGGTCATCGATATACAGTAAAAGATAATGTCCTAGAACACTTCCTTGGGGAACCCCAGCGAGAACGGGAATAAGGCTTCAAGATGATTCAGGGACTATTGCACTTGCGGGTAGTTATCTAACATTTGAAGCAGTTTTCCATGAATATGTTAATCATTTATTGATAAGATAGGGGTGGCTAATGGAATCAAATACCTTAGATAGGTTGAAGTGTAAAATATCTAATTGCGAATTATTAGAGACGGATTGGATGGTAAAGCTATCCCCTGTGCGATACGCACGCGCAGTGAACGGCGCATGGGGGATGTTGAGGTAGCGCTCCACATTTTCTTGACCTACGATACGAAGTGAGGTGGGGTGGTCAGTCCCACGCTCGACCGCCTTTATCTATCCAAGGCGCCCAGGACACTCTAGTACTCAATCTGATAGGAGGCTGAGTGCACCTCAGAGCGCCAGGCATGGGAACACTGAGAGAAAAGTCTCCAGTACCATGCCTCGTATGTCACCAAAGAAGACTTATCGTTCATCTCCGAAGAAAGTAAAACCAGAAGCGGAACTCGTAACCTCTCCTGATAAAAGAGTGGCATAGAAGATAGGCGTGCGGTTGAGAAATCTCCTGAAACTACCCAAAGCACATAAGTGGGTGTGCTATGAATGGTTCTACAGTAATATTGACAAGTAAGTAATAGATAAGCTATTCTCGTGTTACGTTCTAATGTGATGAATGTCTCTGAGTGCACGACTGTCGTAGGTTACAAGCAGAGACGGAAGTCATTTTGTCATTTGAAACTCGTCATACATTGCGTTAATGCTGTAAGTGTAAATAAATATATAAGTGCATGTTATCATCGCCTATAAACCTTAGTTATAAAGCCTTGAGATAAATCACAGCTATTTGACAAAACAATTTGAACAGTTGGGAAATAAGCAACATTTCTTTATTAATAAAAGGGTTATTAATAACCAACATTTCTTTAACCACCATTTGCCGTGGATACAACTTCTGTCCTTCTTGGAATGGACTCATGCAACTTTGAAGTAGTCTCCGGTGGAATGTTGTGTATTTCTTCTACCAGATGTAACTTCCTCTTTGTAAACAATGCACTGTGGTATGAATCAGGTGATGAAGTGGCCAGGACAGATGACATTCATATTGATCTTCATCAAATTAAGAATGAACTGTTTTGAGTACGTGATACCATCTCTGGTTTTACAGTAAATTCTCAGACTTTATATTCTTCAGATCTTCCTTTCCTCCCATTTTACCTTTGCTTTCTGTGATTAAAAGAACAGTTGGAGCCCTTCTGATATGTGAAATTTTATTCTTTAACATGGATATTTAATTCTGGTGTCTCTTTTGCTTGGAAACGACGCTTGTTAATTGCACCGGTTTCTTATCATTTTGGTTTTCACCAATGAAATTTTGCTGTACGAAATCTGGAAGACGTCTGTTCTTGATGTACGAAACAATTTTGCTGTTGCAATTACAGAAGCTCGTGCGAAACTGCGTTCCACCGTATGTCCTCTTTGATAGTCTGACAAGTCACATATTTTAGCGACCGCTAGCAGCTGAATACACTAGTATCACAGAGAAGTACTCTGTTTCATAACTAGGTACGCCTTTTTTTCTGTCTTTGAAGAAGTTTTGTTCCTTCGAAGATGTCTCTGAGCTTAATAGCTCCTTTTCTTAAACTTTGTGATAAATTGAAGCGTATGATTGGTCCGTACTACCAGATTTAAGCTAAGAGGTAATAATGAACCAATCACAGAACTTCAGTTTACCAGGATCTTCTTGCGTCACATAACGGAAACTGTGTACATTGCCGTTTCCTATGTTAAATATTTGAACGTTTGGTTACCGTTTGTATTTTCACTAAGTACAGCTTCTGTGATGAGAGATATTCGTAAGCTTTCGCCATTCTAAGATATTTATAACCAGCCAATGTTCTTAGTGTTCGATGTTATTTTCCAGTGTCATGTTTATTTTTCTAGCCGAAAGTTTTTACACAAATGAAGGGTTAACGTTCACCGAAGAAATGTCCCTAAGGAAAAAACAAAGGGGGGGGGGGGGCTCAGCGGACACAAGAAATTATTAATTACTTTAGTAAGAAACAACAGTGTTCCCTGTTGATGAGTGGTAACGCGTGCTGCCTTGTAATCAATGGGTCCCGGGTTCGATTTCTTTTGCGGATACAAGTGATTCGGAGCTACGTTAAACTGTAGGTTCCACGCTCCTAGAAGGTCGTCTGGATCCAATGAAAGGCAGTGGAAAACCACCGTCGGTTTACCTTGCCCATGGACCTTTGAGTCAGGACCTGTCTACGGGCAGAACACCCATCATCATTATTATTAGTAAGAAACAAGGCGATGTGATGGAGATGAGGTGGTGTGATTATTAACAAACCATCACGGATAGTTGCCTCTCGCACGGAAGTTGTTTTCTTTCAAACATTTCTGCATTATTACAAATTGTATAAGGATTCCGTAGAACAGCTGACGATGGTAGTCGTGTCGTCTGAGCCGTTAGGCCAACATCTCGAAGGTTCTCGGTTCGAATTCCGGCTGGGATATGAATGTTTGTGAATTTTTTAAACTTAACAGCTAATGGAATGGATGGACCTAATGAAAGTCATTAGTTACTAAAATGGCCCCAAAATACAAAGTTTTTGACTCCGTAGAAAAAGCATTTAACATAACCGTCCATGTTAATGTCAGAGAGGAATTTAAAAATAATAGAATTCGAAGACCCTTACGGCCCTGGAATGCCAGAATGAGATACTTTTGTCTTTAGCGACCTCCAAAACATTTGACCGGGGGAAGAGGGGGAGGGGGGCTCCTGTTTGTTAGTCGGTCAGGCAGGCTAGCGCAATAGTGAAAGTTAGTCTAGAGAGAAACTGATTTCGGATAAAGGAAAACCAGCGGACTTGATTTGTCCGGCCTTTTTCAATTGGTGACAAAGGTGCAGATCAGGTTTAGTGTCTCACGTAACCTAAAGATTTCACACACGGATTTCTCTGGTTTTTTTTCACCTACCACTTACAATACCTACAACAACTACACAACCTGCGAGTGCAAGGTTTCTTTATTGTATATTTTTACTGTACGCGTTTCAGTACGTTCCGGGTTTATGACGGAGCGTTTTCAAACTCCTGTACTAGTCGCTCTCGGAAACATAATGATTTATTGTTTCAAACCATGGGGCTAAGCCACGAAGGGTAGGAGCCGGGTTACGCCGATTGAACACACAACGAGGGTGTCACCTTAAGTTTTCATGTTTGGTTGCGTTTGCAAGTACCGAGGGGTTCGCCTTTTGACACGGGTTCAAGCCCCGCCAGGGTCAATTGAGCGGAATGGATCGCAGCCCACGGTACTAAAAACTGTATGTCCTGTCTTTAGAAGCTCACCAAGTATTTTAGAACGTTAGTTTCAATTCAAAAAAATGTTTTCAATAGTTATTTCCATTTCAAGAAAAGTAACCTGACAATTCATGTAGAAAAGTTAGCGGCTTAATTTGATTATATATTTCACTGTGATAACAGGGCGGTCCGGATGAACCTGGAAAAGTCAGGTAATTATAGTATTTCTCCGTGTGCTGCCCAATTTGTGGATGTGCCTGCCCATGGACCTGAACAAAAAGAAAGGATGTTGCATATGCTTGCAGAAATTTGGGTTCAAGCTGCTGCATCGGTCACCCCCCTTACTTTGAACCTAACCAAAGGTATTCAATAGGAAGGCCTTGCTATTGCGTGTGGAAGGTAAAATCAAGTTTATTTTTCTATCTTTTCCTTTAAATGAATGTGTCGATCTAGAAAAAAGTGATTTTAGTGTGGAAAACTGGATAAAGTCAGGGAATTATTTTATTTATTTTTACTTACTGCTGGATACCCTGGATTAGTAGAGAGAAATTACGCAGCAATCACAATAAAAGTATAGTTTCTTACAGTTACTACATTAAGAGGTGTAGTAATGCGATGACAATTTGGGAGCAGCTGCAGTTAAGAGGTAGCTGTCTCCGTTCTCAAAAATTAGATGAAGTGGCGACCAGATGTCGTTGCTCTGACCAGGCTAAATCTCTTTGAACTACAGCTGCCTAGCAGGCGAAATCTGTCTGTGAGCTTTAGGTTTCTAAGTTTTGTAAACACAAGCCATTCAGAAACTTTGTCTGGAATATTTTAATTTTCAATTTTAGTCATTGGTTAATCTAATAATATTTTGACATGACTAAACCTTGTTACATGAAGAAATTTCTTTTTAGGTCACTTTTTGAAGGAGACAATGACTTCATGATATGTTTGAGGGAATCTTTCCCTCACTTAAAAACTCGTAAACTTACTCGTGTGGAGTGGTGCAAGATCAGGCGAATGATGGGCAAGCCAAGAAGATGCTCACAGGTAAGATTTACAAAGCCTTTTCTTCAGCTATCAAGAAATTTTTATTGTTGTTGAAAAATATAAGAGTAGTAACATGTTCCTGGTGTCAAGTCAGCTGTTAATTTTTGCTTATTGTATGAAAAGTATCCAATATGGCGTATTCAAGATGATAACATTATTAGTAATGTATCGTACAATCCAATAAAATGTTCTTTCTCGCACAATTTTAAAAGAGAGCAAAGAAACAATTGACTGAATCTCATTGAATTGATCAAGTACTTACGTGAGTAACCTCCAAATGATTGCTTGTATAAGTCTTTTTTTTACTGCGCTAATGTTCCAATTTGGCCTGGAATCTTCGAATTAGGTTAAACGCAAGAAAAGAAAGAGAATATTTTTCTGTCTTCGTCTTTCCTTCCTAGCATAAGTCCCGCACCAGTCCGCTGTCCTTTTTTCTCTCCTACCATGTGAAAACGCTTTTGCGAAACGTTGCCTCTTTTCTGTTGTGTTTGTGAAGTTTCTGTACGCCTGTCTTGGTATTCTATAATGTAATTCCTTCTTTTTCTACCTTTTTTTTACCATATATTTATAAATGTATGTGTATGTTTCTTACACATATCACTTATAATAAGGAATAAAATCCTATGGGGGTAAGTCACCCCTAATGGAGGCGGAGATAAAAACAGTAATTTCATTGTTTATAACAGTGCAATATATATATATAGTTTAGATTTTTAAATTCCAAAATTTCTGTCATTGTAAAATAATAATATTTATCTAACAAATCTCGTGGAGAGAAAACTGACATTTTCTTACCTGCTGGTCTGCAGCTAATTCTCTCGTTTAACTAAAATCGTAAAAAAAGAACTAAAATCATAATATATTTCGCAAGTCGGTGCGTTCGCATTGTCAAACAATGGGAAAAAATTAAAAGTAAGTGTTTACTAATCGAGAGAATTAGCTGCAGACCCACAGATAAGATAATAATAATTAGCTTAAATGTTTTGGAGCAGATCAAATGTGATGTTATTAATATTTAATGTTGTAAAAGTAGTAATTGCGGTACTAGTAGTAGTATTACGAATATTAGTGTTGTCAGCGTATTTTACGTTGATACGCACCCCGCACCAACGGGCGGGTACTGTAGCTAGTAAATCAATAATAAACTATATTTACACCATGTTCAAAAATGGATTAAAATTTGCAGTTTTTCAAGGTGGTGTGAATGTGTAGGGTCTGATTTCCTTTCTTGCGTTTCTACTTTACGAAGATTCGAGTTCGAATTGAAATGTGTTAATGCCATTTTTTAAGAATAATGAAAACTATACAAGCGATCATTAAGAGGCTTTTTCCGCTTCCACAATGTCCGTTTACAAATGAAGGGTGCAGGGAAAGAAGAGACTCATGACAGTTTTTAGTAGAAATAGCTAGCGATCTTGACACCATCTGTTGCTATTCAGTAGTACTTGAAAATGAACTTTAGTCATTTTGGAAAAAAAGATGATTCCCTTCAGAGTAAATAGGTAAAGAAAATAAATGTTAACAACAGAAATAAATGTTTAAAACGATTCTCGTGAAAACATCATAAAATGTCGATGAGTCCCTTCTTTTCTTGTAACCTTCAAATCATATTGACTAAAAATTTTACTTCCAGTTTTAGCCTCAGTGTCTTCTATGTATACCGAGTTTAACTCTCAACATTTGTAACCTACAGTCTCAGATTTAGCTCAAATTTGGTGTGAGGCTTTTAGTTGGTCGTATAATGGAAAAGTCTGAATTATTTTTGCAATATATTAGGTAGTTTATAAATAACAGTTAGGTTTCTTTTTTCACACTCTTTCCGTATATAGAAAACTTCAAAAAGGCAAAAGTGAAAGATGAAAAGGTATCACTAACATGACATACATTTTTTAAAAAGAGAATGCAAAGTACTACGAACATAGAAAATTTTTGCCTCCTTTAAAAATAATGAGCGTTTTGCATATGTATCCAACAAGTGTATAAAGTCTTCATGTTAGCCGTAAAGTTCTATGACACAGGGTAGTTCAAAAGTCCCAGTACAGCGTGGTAGCTCACAAACCGACATGTGAACCATCGTAGTACACAGATGTGGAATGGTAGGTTAGGGCTACATTTTGGAGTACATGATCAACGTATCCGCCACATTGGATGGAGGTCAAATTTTACAAATGGCAGGTGAGCCGTGTGGCTTATCAAACAACACGAGAATGATCCCAAAAAGCCATTCCAAGTGTCAGATTTGACCTACCTGTTAAGGTGTCGAAGTTAACGGCACGGAAAGAGCGCTGCTGGATAAAGGAACATCATTATGCACTTCAAACCATCAGTGAAGGTAACGCCGACACCTTAACAGGTAGGTCAAATCTGACACTTGGAATGACTCTCTGGGAACATTCTCATGTTGTTTGATAACTCACATGGACCAGTAGCTATTTGCAAACATGTCCTCCATCCAATATGGCGGATTTCAAGATGGGTACTACGTTCATGATGTACTAAATTTATGTATTACGATGTGTCGATTTGTGAGCTATCAGGCTGTACTGGGACTTTTGAACTACCCTGTGTCATAGAACTTCATGGCTAACATGAAGACACTTTTGGATATTATTTTTATGCTTATTACTTTTAAAGGAGGCAAAACACCTCTCCAATCTTTTCTTTGTAGTACTTTTCGTCCTCTTTCCAACAATGTGTATGTCATGTTAGTGATACCTTTGCTTCTTTCACTTTTGCCTTTTTGAAGTTAACTATGTACGGAATAAGTGTGAAAAAAGAAACCTAACTTTAACAATTTCTACTGCAGGTAATACAAGGGATACCCTTCAATAAAAGTATATGTGAATACCTCATGCTAAGCCGAAACACTGGAAAGTTTGAAGGTCTTGCTTTTTTTCATTTTGGTGCTGTGCAGATGTTTCTGTAGTATAGTAGTACAAGCATCTAGCGAACATTGTACACTTTTTTTTTCCAACCACTGTTATTTATAAACTACCTAACATATTGCAATAATAAGTGAGACTTATGACTAGCAAAAGCCACACAAAAAATTTCAGCTACGATATATAAAAAAAATTTGGACTACATTTTTCTCGTACACTGGATGATTTGACCCAATCTGTTAGATTCATTTACGAAGGTTTTGAACAAGTTTAGAAGAAAAAGATGAGCATATGTACACAGCGTCATAGCATGTTTCCAGTATATTGTGAAAAAGAGGATGATCAGTCCTAATTAATGTACGGGGGGGGGGGGGGGGAAATACCATGTATTATTATGATGATGATTTAGTAATAGGGGAAAACAAAGGCGCAGAAGACAGACTTTATGAAAAATGAAACAACGAAAATAAGAATATTTCGCTAACAAGAGAAGATGAAGACGGAGGTTCTGTTCCATATTTAGATATCAAGATAAGAAAGACAGGTGGCACATTTGATACAAGGATATACAGAAATCCAACACGGGAGATGAGTACATTCACAAAAATTCGGGACACCCACTACAGAGGAAACGAAATGTGTGGAATAGTATGTTCTCAATTGAGAGTCGTGAAATTATGAAAACACTAAAGAAAGATGAACAGGGCTCCCATCTTTAGAAAGATGAACAGTAAGACAGATCGTGGAGATGGGTGGGAAGAATGGATGTACAAAAGGGGAAATGACCGACCATATTGTCGAAATAAGAAAAATCCAATAGCAAATTCGAAATAAATTTGAAAGTAGCAATTGATCGAAAACTATCTGAGTTTAGAACAGGAACACCAGGCTTCGGGAGAACATCCAGTGAACACGTGCACTTCGCTGTCTTCCTCTCTACTTGAAAAAGTGTGAATACACGAAATATAGTGACTTTTTTTGTGTGTACATGTGAATATGTGTTATCTAGTGCTTTAGTAAGCTGTAAGTAATCCTTTTTTTCTCCTTCATTTGTCTAAAATTTACCTTATATATAATATATATATAGGTAAATTTAAAACAAATGAAGAAGAAAAAAGAATAATACTTACAACTTACTTTTGCATTAAATCACACATATTCACATGACACATAAAAAAAGTCACTATATTTCATGTATTCACACTTTTTCAAGTAGAGAGGAAGAGAGCGAAGTTCACAAAGTACAAGTTTGAAGAGACAGTGACGACACGTAGCGGACAAAGCATCAAAACTGGGGAACAACTGATTTACGTTAAATTGCCTTCCCGGCTTTCCTTTGTAATAGTTTTATATATATATATAATACATATATATGGAGCTCCTGCGTAGCCTAGTCGGTAGCGCGCTCGACTTCATTGCAACCGGTCCCGGCGATTCCCGGTGGGGGCTCAAAAATTTCGGTGTTGACCCATCATCGTGAGGACAATTGGGGAGCTGCTGTGAATAAAAGACAGTGGCGATCACAGTGAGAGCTTCGGCTCTCCTCTCCCAACCCGTGTGGTCAGCGTGGGAGCAGAAGACCAACTCCTCCCTTCGGGGAGAGGCCTCATCCACTAGTGGATTGAATATAGCTGTGATTTATTATTATTATACAAGTATATATATATATATATATATAAAACTTACAACCAACGCCTCCAGGAGTTTCTAGTCAACCGAGGCTACCCTTCTAATCTTGTAACCAAACAGATCCACATTGCATCCTCACACATTCAAACCACTCAAAAATCCAACCCACCGCCTCTAATCACCCAGTTCTATCCTAAACTAACCAAGGTCAAACAAATCCTACACTCTAATTCCCACATTCTCCAGTCTGACCCAGACACAAGATCAATATTCCCCACCAAACCTAGATTAGATTTTCAACATCCACCTAATCTTAGAAACATCTTGGTACGTACGAATTCCTCCTTGCCACCACACCAAACCGGCGCACAGACATGCCATAGACCCAGATGTCAGGTCTGCTCCATTTTCATCACTTCTCCCACAATCACTATCAATACTGCTAATGGTCGGTACACCCTCAATCCCTAGGGTACATGCTACACCCCTAATGTTATATACATCCTAACCTGCAAGTTCTGTGATGCCATTTGTGTGGGGGAAGCAAGTTGTGCTCTTAACATTCGAATTAATAACCATCGTCACTTCTGTACTATCAACAAACCGGATGCCCCAGTTTCCTTGCACACCAAGTCCCACAATACCAATTTTGATCTATCTTTTCTGGTTGCCATAATCCACATTTTACCCCCTACGACCAGCACCTCAACACGCCGTCTGTGGGAGAATGTCTTTATTCACGGTTTGAGCGCGAAAATAAAACCTGGCCTTAACTTTCAATAACTCTAAGCTCCCCTTTTCCTCTGCATTTTCAACACATTTCGACCCACGATCCCACCTTGTACTTACACGCTATACAGTTATTATTATTTCAAGTTCCGGATATCTACGCGCTACAGCAGTCAGTTGTTCTCCAGTTTTGATGTTTTGTCCGCTACGTGTCGCCACTGTCTCTTCAAACTTGTACTTTGTGAACACGTGAACTTCGCTGTCTTCCTCTCTATTTGAAAACGTGTAATATACGAAATATAGTCACTTTTAATATGTGAATATGTGTGATCTAATACGAAACTATAAGCTGTAAGTATTACCCCCTTTTTCTCCCTTCATTTATCTTAAATTTACCTTATGTTGGCCTCCCGGTTTTCCTTTGTACTTGATATATATGATTAAGTCATTGTAAATAAAGTAATGCACAGCTAAGGAAGCTCCAGCGAATGGGGCGAAATATTCCGAAATATATATATATTTCTTATAAACAATGTGTTTTATTAAACCATTCAGCAAGGAAAGATGAACACTTAATTTTAGAAACTTTATTAACCAGAAGATATAATTTGCAAAATTACTACAACATACCTAATTATGGACACGTCAATGCCTATGATGTAACATGACACACTCGTACTATTGAGAAAGTTGTGTGCTATCAGTTGCTATAATTTATTGCTCATCTACGCTATCTCTGCAAATCAACCAAAAGGCCCGTGCGTATTTTAAACTTCTATATATATTCATATAGTCTTTTGACTACGGTTTTGCCTGATGCAATTGGCACGTGCCAAAATTTTGTAGCTAATCTGTACAACAGGTGCTGAAAAAAGCGAAGGGGGGCGGGGTTGCATTGAATTTGATTTATAGCCTTTAGGCATCTAAGGCTCAGGCCGGGATAGGGGAGGGGAAAGAATTTATGAAGGTGTCGGCCAGGACCTATGTTGAAGGTGCCATCCCCGGCAATTGCCTGGTGTGACTGAGGGAAAACCACAGTCAGGATGATCGGCCACTGGGATCGAACCTAGGACCTTCCGAATGCTACGCCAACTCTCTACCGCTGAGCTACTTCGGCTCGGTGTTATGGATTCATGTGCTTGGGTGTAGCACCACATAGGTATTCAGTGATGCACTACAAAGTTATCGTCCAACTCTAGTAGTCCGGCCTGAGCCAAAGTTGCCTAAAGGTCTTAAAATTTAAATTCAAATTCCAACCGTAGTAAAAGTAAACTATAGAACACAACTCTTCCACTTCGCAGGGAGTTGTTTAACCTGTTTTTCAATATAGTTTTATTTTTAAACAGCGTCCGATGTCTCCTTCTTGTACTGTAGTCTGTTTTGTGAAAAAGTAAAGACGCTTTTCAGGCAGCAAGATTTTGTATTTTGACTTCCTCGATCACGAAGTGAAGGACGGGTATCAGTTTCTTTTTCTGATTCAACTTTAGTAGTACTAGTGGTCGTCGTAGTAGCGTGACGAACATTACTTGTACTGGTTGAAGGTGTACCGAAAAGCTGCAAATTGAACCGAGACGCTACTAGCTTCTCTACTGTGACGTGTCGGTACGAAGATTTCGCCTCTTGGTGTGGATGTGAGCAAAGGTAGACCAGACACGTACCACTAGACGCAGATCTACATGGTAGACTTAACACACGTGATGCGATCTTCGCCAGAGATTGATCCTTACATAATCCTTGCCACGACACTGCTGGTTTCGACTTCTCCGCTGAAGTCCAGATGGCATCCCCATTCAGAGACCTGATCGTATTCTGTATTGCTCTAAGTAAGCCAGAACTGTTCCTTCTTTAAGGCTTAAGTCCATTTCTAGTCCAAGGAAAGGAATAAAGGAAGCGCCAAGTCCCATTTTAAGGTATCATCCCAACATTCCCCTTTTAGGACTTAAAAGCCTGACAAATCTGATCTGGATGACCTTGGGATTCGATCTGAGGATTGCACAATACTGTGTGCTACAAAGTGCCTTTAATCATAAGATCTATTTTAAGGGAGCAAAATTGGCAAATTGAATGCAGTAATCTTAAAAACCATAAAAGGGACAAAGTTTCCCTTTTATTCCTTTCTAAGAAATTTCGTTTCTTATAAAAAAAAAAACAATTAAAAAAGAGCTTTTTTACATCTCTAAAGTAAATACATATCAATAATTAATTACAATAGAAGATTTGTATTTAGGAATTTTGTAACAGTTTAGAAATACTAGATGCTGTAGTTTGTAAAGAACGAAAATTCTCCTGTATTGAACCCTTTTCAATACTTACTTCTTCGTTTGCTTCAACTCTATTACATATTTTTTCTCTCTCTCTAATAATACTTACGCTCCGGAATTAGGACCTAAGGGAGGCCATCATTTGCCACGGTTCGTCACTATTTACCGGACTTAGCCAATCTACTCCAATGTATCCAAAGAACTCCACTGACTGCCCAGGCGCCAGATTGCTCTGTTAGCAATCAACCAAACCACAATTCCTATATACAGAAATAATTAATTTCATCTTCTCTATCAAGGGGAGGGATCTCGTTAATATCTGCTTTAGGAAACAAAACTCTCTAATTTATATATATATATATATAGATATATATATATATATATATATATATATATCTTTATATGAAAAGTTGAACGAGCGGGATATATATACATAAAATATGAATAATAAAAAACTCGATTACACTCCCTGCCTCTGGAAAGAATTTGATTAGATACGACTCCGCTTAAACTCTCGCAGTCTCCTAATCGTCCAAAACCCATCAAACTCTCACTTCGCACAAAATTCTCAGCGTAAATGCCCCTCATTGTATCCATGCACCTGAGTGGCTCTTATCATCACCAGGGAACTATTTTTTTTGTCACTCTGTATAGCTTAACAATTCTGGCCGATCTCAAAGACGCTTTATTTACAGCCCCTCTTCTCTCTTAAGTACTGCTTCGTACTCCCCGAATATCTAATATGATATACCGTAGGGGGAAAAAAAAAATTCGCCTAACACACTTCCCGGGAAAGAATAGGGCTCCGCAAGGAAATCATTACACACATATGAATCCGCTCTCCATTTACCTATCCTTTATCTGCGAGGAACTCAAGACCAGCCTATTTCCAACCCCGCTTATTCTTCCACCTACCTTCAGTCGTCAAGGTCTGGAGGAATCTCTGTATAGTGCCTTGCGCACTCACCGTAACTTCTTCTTCTGTACATTCGGGATTTTATCTTTGTAACCATCATCATATTTGAATCTAAGAGACTCATTCACAACACAGACTCGTATTCCCCATCCGAGTCTTGCATTTCCCCTATTCGCTGAGCTCCATCCAACACGCTCTACACAAACTTGACACAAAGAATAGCTTCGCTTGGGCTCGAACCTACGACTCTCCTCGCAAGAGTCGAGCGCTCTACCGCTGAGCCACTTCTCCACTCAGCCTTTGGAAAAACAAAAAAACTAAACTGACTCCAACTCGAATCAGTCGGTACCCCCATGTTTAAGCTTCCCAGGGTACGTCGCTGGAATAAACACTTAATTAACTTCTCCATATGTGGACAGATTTAAATCAAGATCTATTCCGCTTTAGTATGTGGAGGGTCATCAATTTTGGAATCTTTTCCAGGCCATCCGAACTGGTCTGCGCCGGACTTCATTTTCTCTCAACTCCCCTAACACGGGAGCACAGTCCCAACACGTCTTTCACTTCCAACCGCCGGTCGAACAACCTCTTGGTTTCTCCCTCTGCTGCCTTTCCAGCGTCAGTTCTGATTGGCTTCTCTTACAGTTTTATTCAAAAACTTTAAAAATAACTCCAAACTTGAGGATCCCATAACTCGCTCTTGTCCCCTTTTGCCAGCTTTCTTCTCCATCGCGGGCACGCACACAATAGACACTTTGTATCCCCGGCTAAAAATAAATCGTGACCTCGTTGCAGTTCTTGTGAGAAGAGCTTTACTGAGTCCTCTTTCGAAAATCAGATAATGAAAAAAATATTAAACGCGAAATTCATATTTCCAGAGGCATATTCTAAATTTTAACACATACATAATAAAAAAGGAATAATTATCAAACTAATGAATAAAATAAAAAGAATTAATTTCGACCACTTCGATTAATATAAATTATGTTATGGACTTTTTTACTTGAATATCAGTTTTTTGGTCTGGATAAAAACACAGGGTGACCAAAAAAGTTCATAACAAGTTTTCTGAAGTAATAATTCCTGTTTAATATAAGGAGAGAGGAGTAGATGATTTTGTTAATCAGTGTTCCTCTCACTTTTTTTTCTTCTTTAGCTTGTTAAATTCTATCTTGCTTTAGAAATTACGAAAGGACTAGAGCCTTCACCTTACATAGCATCTTAGAAGAAGCGTATGCTATGTTCTAATCGTATGTGAATGCAACTTTTAGCTACTATGTATTTCTCTGTATGTATATATATATATGTATATATATATATATATAGATCTATATATATATATAATTAGGCTGTTTTTCTAATGATCTGTGACTGTTGTAAGTAACGCAATTTTGCGGAACATCTGCACGATTTGAAATTACATGTTAGGTATTTGTAGTACATCCAATTACAAATGTTTAGCAAGTGTGATATGTAATATAATAAATCTTCATTTAATTAATCAATTTTTAAGAAAACACACAATTTTGGAAATCGTTGCTCTTGCCCACAACTGTGATGAAACTTGCACTGTATCTAGCCTGCTTTCGAAAGCCATATAGGCGCGTGTTAAACCTTTGGTTATAGGAAGCAAGAGTATATCCGAAAAGTTCAGAGCCATTGACAGCTATATATGCCATAGAAAAGTAAAGGCGCTTTTCAGGCAAAAACATATTGCCTGTGAAAACTTAAAGAGAACTTGAACTTTTCACCGCATTTATCACAAAACGTAAAATTTCTTGCTTAGTGTGTGTGTGTACACTGCTGCATTGGCTGGCTGTACCATCCTTTTTTCGTAAATGAAGAATATCTGTAATTCATATTAGTGAAAAAGCAGTGATTGGCATGGTAAAATAAGGTAGAAAAAGTTACACAAGCTTCACAACCACAAAAGAAAACCGGCAACGTTTCGCAACTAGCGTGCTTCCATAATAGGAGTAGAGATAGATAGAAAGGACTGGTGCTAGGGAACCGCCATGTTGAGCAAGACACGGAAAGCATCAGTTAAGATTTGGTGTATGGTAGAAATGGGGGTATTAAGAAAAGCAGGATTTTGATGATAAATTGAAATTGTAAGGTTTGGTGAACGTGTAACGAGAATGGTTAAATTCACAGAAAAATATCTGCAGAAGGGAAGAAAAAAAGCTTGTTACGAACGGGTGGCAGGAAAGCGGAGAGGGAGATTGTGAGATTTTGGGGTTAAGTCTTTAGTTGTAAGTTCTAAGTGAAAACAGGCTTTGCAGGAATTTAATAGGTGATAGAATGCGGGGAAACGTAAGTGTGTGGTTGCGGAAATTTGTAATCCAGAACAAGACATTTGGAGAACATGATACCGTTAGGAGTGCAGGAAGTCGAAGATCCATAAGCACGTTCACCGTTGTGAAACCAAACCTGGTTCAAGCGTAATACAGTTTTTTAATTTTAGTCAATCTTAAGTTGCTTGTGCTACATTTTTTCTTCTTCTTTTAACCAGCTTAGAATTATGGTCAAATCTTCGCATTAATGTGGGTTTGTATGTGCACACAGACCGCAGTTGCTGTCAAGTAATCCTACATGTTTTCCGTATATGGCTAAACACTTTCTACTTCAAAGGTGTTCAAAACGGTTTTAATTGGATTTCACAGTAGTAAATAATATTTTGGAGCCGTGTTCCTGAAAATAACAACACAAAATTTTATTTACACGACTCACGGTATTTCAGTTGGTATAGAATGTAGTACAGATTTCAATGATACGCGCCAAGGCTTGTGTATTATTAATTTTAGAATCCACTTTGTAAACCTACATGTCACTCGCTTATTACGCCAAGGTGGGTCCTACTGGGATTCCCGAACATGTTTTTCTTGTGCCGACTGATAACTGTTATGCTTACATAATATCTGATTTTTTTATGCTTTCCTCATTTAGTCCTACTGATAGGAATGCTGAAGGGAAGGAGCCGGTTCAGGGGGGGTTAAAAAAAAGCTAACTCGGGGTTCTCTAGGGACCCCGCTTGATATTTTTTTCTGTTTCGTGCTTGATTTGTCTGTCCTATTTTCTGTATATGCCCTATTTTATGTTCTATGTTGTCCTATTTCGTGTCCTAGTATATGCCACCAGATCTCCTATTTCACGAAGTATTATATGTTCTGCTTTATGTACTAGTAATGTCCAAATTTTCTAAAGCTGATAATTTTACACCTAGTAACTGTTAATGTGTAACTTGTTTACATTAGTCTGAAATTATTTTTCTTACGGGAGGATATTTCGTTTTCCTCAGTCCTACCAGGTAAATGCTGGGATTGCACCTATCAAATATTCCTTGGTCGTCTAGCTTGCAACATTCTCTCCCCCACTCTATCCCGGCCTGAGTTTAAGATGCTTAAAGGCCTTAAAATAAATTCGAATTCGATTACGGGATATTTCCACTTTGCAGTGGTAAAAAGATATGATTGTGTCGGCAGGACGTAAATACTGTTTTGAGTAATAAAAGATCATTTCTAGCACATGAAAATGAAAATGGATAATCATAATACCGTTCCCATTATTTTGTTCACATGTTCGTGAAAGACCATGGCAGACGAAAATAAGGTATAGTTAAAATAAACCATGGGTTCCTGTAGAGAACCCGCTTGGTATGGAACGTCGATCGACTGGCCTTGGTACAACGCCTGTTCGTGGTACATTTTTTTATGCTACTTTTAGTACCATGTTTTCTTAATGCAAACATATTCTTTTAATTTATCTCTTTGACATAACTAATGAGAAAATCAAATTGTTTTTCAGTCTTTTTTCGAAGAAAAAAGAAGAGAGTTTGAGAAAAAGCGACAGAAAATTCGGCTCCTGCAGCAGTGGAAAACAGCTGATGCCACTCATTTCAAGACTTGCCAGAAGAGATTCCGTTACAATTCGTCATTGGGACAAAAGTGACAGCGAGGTTGCGGAAACCTCAAGATGGACTTTTCACCGGAAGTATTGACGCTGTTGATACATCGAATAACACCTACCGAATCACCTTCGATCGCCAGGGTTTAGGAACACATTCAATACCTGATTATGAAGTTTTAGTAAGTACCTTTATGGCTTATATAAGGCTTCAATGTGACTTGTATCAGAAAAGGAAGCTGATAGTTTATCGAAATACGATGGTTTCCAAAGGATTGTAGAGATACAGAGGGCTTTTAAAATGTATACAAAAGTAAGCAATGCAAAACAAAAATTATGTTTAACGGTTATCCTGTGAGGCTTCTGGTTTCACTGGTGGTATAAGCCGTCTAATAGAAGTCGAATGTACAAAATATCTGCTACACACATCAAAGGATGGCTGTGAGAGTGTTTAACTACCGTGTATTCCTCCAAGTTCCGAATCCCATTTCAAGGATATGTGAACAAACAAATCTTCTCGACGAACTGAGCCCAGAGAGTAACGTCACGGACTTCGAATCGGTAATGTGTAGACATGTAGGTTCGAACCCTGACTGCCGACCAATCTGACAGGGTTTTCCTCAGTTTCACCATTTTCACCAAGCGAATGTCGGAATGGTACCTTGATTAAGGTCCTCGAAGGTCCGGAAAATTGAAATTCGATAAGCAGAGTGGCGAGTTACTAAAAAAAGTTAACATTGACAGGTTAGGAGCCCCGCCTATACACTAGACATGAGTGTTCGAAATTTACCGGTCGCATTTTGCGACAAGAAATTCAACATTGCTGACTAAACATCTCTGTTCAGTCACCAAATTTGGCGACTAGCTTTTCCTCATCTGAAACTGAATTTTTTGTCACCTGTTGAAGGTATGCATTTAATAAAAAGGAGACGAAATGCTTTCATCATCTGTCGTACTTAAGTTGCTGGTGAATCATGTCAAAACAGACACACTAAACCTTTTGCTTGTGACTTATTGGTAATGAAGATGAATGGTCTCAACCTAGAGTTTCTCAGTGCTGCAAATGCAATGAATTTGCGGTGGAGGGTTAATGCGATGGGCACTTTAGGAGACCAAACTTTGAAAATAACAGCTACTATCTTATGAACACTAAAGAAGTGGAAAAACTACCAATATTTGTAAACACATTTAAACCTAATTTGAATTTGAAAGTTTTTGGCGTCGTCGTAATACGAATATTCTTTACAATAAAAGTAACTTATTTATTATCCCTGTCTCTTTGTTACAATTGATGCTGGGTTAAAATTATTCAAGTATTGACGACATATAGGACAGGGTTTTATAGTATCATACTTATCACGATCTATCCAGATATTTTGTTTAAAGCTATATTTTAAATTTCAAGTGCATGCAGATGTGATTTTTGTATTAATTAGCAGATATGTATTTCGTAAACATTCTGTTTACTCAACTGATCTGATTTATAGTAAGATCTGCTACTGAATTGATTAACAACTGAAGAGTACAGGAAAAGAAGGGGGATGTCCATTTTAAAAAAATATGAGTATGCACTGGTAAGAAGTACTGTAATAGTTTCAATCCAAAAGCACAAGTAATAATCAAGTTATAGTGATTTTAAGAATATGAAATACATGGCAGTAAATGGCAGAGTTGGACTTTAAAATGCGTTGTTCGAGAAAACACCTTTGTTGGACATACCACCTTCTTTCCCTGTAGTTTTAATTTGTTTGTTTTTTCCTTTCCTAACCTTAGGAAAAAAAAAAATATCTAAGCATTCACTTTTGGCGACCAAAACTAAAGGACAAGGTTCCATTTGGCGACTAGCACACACTTCCCAATTTCTAACACTGCTAGATAACAACGATTATACCAGTGTTTTTCAACCTTTTTGTACTCACGGACCGGGACGTGAATTTGACGTTCAAAGGATGTCAGCACATTTTCAGACTCGTATTTGTTTTGGAAAAGGAAATGTAAACTTTAATCTCAATTGTGCACTGTCGAAATCTACAAAATAAATGTTAAATAATTGAATACATTAATTGACCGAGGACTGGTACAACGGTTGACGCGGACCAGCGGTTGAAAACCACTGGATTATACCCCTTATACGATCATTAGAAAATTCTTTGGGGCTCTTCGGAGCAAATGCACTGAAGGAAGTCTTTGTTAAGTATATTTATATCTGCTGTACAAATATAAAACTTACTTCAGTGGGAAGGAACGTTCCCTTCTGACCACGTGACTACCTTCTATAATATAATAAAACTTGGATTAAAAAAAAAACATTTTGTTTCAACACAAGTGCAGTTCCTTTTGAAATCCACAATACTTTAGATATATGAAGGGTTTTAAACCATACTAGCCTAAATCACTCTTACCTATTTTAAAGAGAAGCATTTCAAATGCTTGAATATTTTCTACATTGGACATATTTTGTTTGTATAACTTTTGTTAGTTAGATTTCATTCCATTAACTATGTACTGACTACAAAAGTACTTCTAAAATCTAATTATATTTTTGTACTTATAATTTTTGAGCACCTTGATGTACAATTTAAAGAGAGGGTTAGGCTAGTCTGCTTCAAAACCCTTCATATAATTGATGTTTTGTGTTGAAGAACGTATCAGGTAGATAGCGAAAGGCTCTTCCGCGGGCTTGACACAATACAGTTAGTCTTCAAGTTGCGTGATTGTAAGTATTCTGACTTCATTCTATTTTGTGTCTATAGTGGGCGACAGAAATTTGTAAAATTTGAGCAAAACACTTTTTGTGAACTTATTTTTAATTTGTCGGGCAATTGCAATGGAGCTTTCGTGTGGCGAGAAAGTTATTCAACTCTCAGATATACGGAAATTGCATTGAAGTTGAGGCCGAAAGAGTTAAAAGAAGTTCATAAAAATATTTCGATCAAATTTCACCAACTTTCGTCGACCAGGGTGTATATAAGTATAACAGTACATTTGGCCACATTATAAGTATCATTTGTAATGGTTCTGTAACTGTGGTTTCTGTCTTGCAATTTATTATTACTATTATTTATTTAGTAACAAGGACGATGGTCGGTAGAATAAATAGCATAATTATTCTGAACATGTTCAACCTAATTGTACAAAATAGAACATAATTTATTTACTTACTTTTCAGTCAAACGATCCACCAGAGACGATCACAGTGTAAAGTTTTGCTCAGAAGTTCCGACCACGAAATATTGCTCCTTTTGTTACTCCGCCTCGCTTTGGTTCTGATCCTGCGTCGCCGCATCTCACAAATGATCCCTTATTAGGGGTATCACCTGTCAAGAATAAAGTGATACCGCCTGGAGGATTCCCGGTCAAATTCCTTGACATGATAGTAAGTATATCACAGAGACGGGAGCGTCCACTTACGTTTCTATATAGTTTCAACTTTTTTTCCAAGAGGTGATAAACTGTATTCCACACAAAAGCTAGACAACTATCGTGCATAGAAACTAAAACCACACCGCAAACATGCCTGATAAATAGTTGTAGACATTCTTTATGTAAGTATGTAAGAAACGTTGTAAATGTGAAAATAGAAGCTGACCACACACATGTTACTGTTTTAAATAAGCTTAGCTTCTCGCGCCAAAATGATAGTTTTTTATACAACTTACATGGGGCATTCTCCAGGAATAGTTTTTTTTTGTCTGGTGAAAAAAAAAAATACGCTAGTTTTTAGGAATCTTGGGAGCATTGTCGGTAG
>JAGDQP010018475.1:959-13997 GCA_022664845.1 Lepisma saccharinum | reverse complement strand
CCCCCCCCCCCCCCCCCCCGTTGTCATGTTCCTTACAGTGAGAATGGAATTCTGCAATGAAACATGAAAGAAGTCTTCTGATCATGATTAAAGGAAACAGAAATAAAAATAAAACACAATGATTTAATAATATAGTTCTTGGAGTTGATGATGAATAAGTGAGACACACTCTTCTGTTCCATTTTAGTCGATTGTAGAAGCATTTGTCTTGTAATTCCATTCAGACAAGACTAAGATAGCTACTTTATTTCTAGCGCATGCAAAAATGGTGTGTGCAGTGTTGCCAGCGTCACACTTTTATTACAACTTCTTGTGTAATTTCATGGAGGGGATAAAAAAAAATAGGAGTTCCTTGTTGTAATTCTCATACTTATAGGTTTTTACTTTCGATTTAATATGTTTCGAAGTAAACTATTGCGAATGATATTTGTTGAAAATTAACTGAAAAACTAAACACAGAAACTGAAAACATGTCTCAAACATGGAAATGAAGATGAGTTTTATTCCATGAAGTTGACGCTAAATCCATGGAGTTAACGCTGTATTTGAAGCTAAATCACATAAAAATTATTAAAGCATGAAAGCTTTCAAAACACGATATCCCACACATTAATTTACCCACCCACTAAAAATAAAGGGTTTATACCCAAACAAATAATTTAAGAATCAAAATCCTGTTCTGAGAAATAAAAATGCGCTTCAAACTAAGTTCAAAAACCGGGGATCGCTATATACATTCTCTGGCGGCCCGTCAAATGACACATATTTTCTACAAAGACAATTGTATCCAGCCTAGCCACAGCGGCCCTCGCACACGTTGGAACTAACAGAAAAACGGTGAAAGTTAAACCTACTTCAAAGGACATGCCGCTTAGGTAGAACACTGATAATATTAACAAAAGATGGCCAATTGCTATACTTAGCACAATGTGAAACCCACATTTTTTTTTTTTTAATCAAAGGGTTCGAATACCTAAAAATGCCAATGCTCTAAACAAAACATGTTTAGGACGGAATCTAACCTCTGCTTGGGCATTTCTATTCAACCAAACTTGTCATGGTCGAACTAAACTATTAAAACCTCCTTAAAAAAGGCCTACTAACACTCATGTCATAACGACAATTGAAACATTAAAAAAAAAAAAAAAAAGTAAAGGTGTCTACTAACAGACGCTGCTACGGATCACACTACTGCTGATTAAATACACTTAAACATTGAAAGTGCGGAGTAAACAAACATGGCACCTAGCCTAATGTTGATGAAAACAAGTTATGAAAATAAGAAAATAAAACTCATTCCCAAACAAGCAGGTGCGCATATATTAGATAACCGAACACAACTTTTGGGGACAAATAAGCAGTAACAATAGGAAAACTGCCCCAGAAACCCACAGTCACCACACCCAGACTCTCTGCAAATCAGATAGGTCTTTTAGACACACTAGGGGTGTACACTCATTACCAAAACTTCAGAAACACACATTCTAGTAGGATTGTGCTGAGCTAGAACAAACAATTTTCCACTAAAACAACAAACTTGTGCCAAAGATCATTTTTTTTATACTAAAAAGAATATACAGCAAACCAAATATGGAGAGGGTATTACCCTAAAAGCTCAACGAGAACTGCCAAACCACACCGGCCTACTGTAATTATAAAGACGAGCTTCCACGTTTTCCATATTCGATGAACTGGAATAGGCCACAAAAGTACATACAACACCAGCGAATATCTGTAGAACACAAACATCTTAAAAGGCTGTTAGAGATCAAACTATTCCTAATAGACAAACTTATGGCCAATAAATGGCGTAGAGATACTGAAGTGGCATCTCCTATGCACGTAGCCACAAGTTCAAACTCCGTAGTGGTCAGTCACACGAAGTGGTTCAGAATCCAACTAACCAAAGAACTGTAGGATCTGTCCTTCCAAGCCCCTCAGACTGTTGAAAAGCTCAACAGCAATTAAGCAATAACTACTATTAGAAAAATTACTAGTAACAACCCAACAAATAAAGTGCAAATTGTGTATACAGACTCAACAATAGCACACGAAGGTGTTAGGAATCCACAAATTGTAGGCCAGTCCTTAGAAACCCAGCAGCCTGTTGAAGATATCAACAGCAATAAAACGACGACGACTATTTAAAAACAGACAAACAACACAACAGCAAACAAAGTACAAACTGTGTATACAGACACAACAATAAGAACGGATTTTTTTTATTATTATTATTATATATAATAATAGTAATAATCGCAGCACAATAGCTGTACAAAGCCTTTACCAAAAATCAAGCCAAAACAAACACAGAATACTGTCCCCAACTCGTGGTTCTTCATATGTGCGAATCGAACCCAGTACCAACAACAAAATATATATATATATATATATATATATATATATATATATATATATATATATATGTAAATATATATATATATATATATATATTTACAACTACGGACCGCCGGCAGGAGAATCCCAACCCAGGGAATATGTTATAGTTTATAGAAAATACGCCTCATCAAAAAGGATGTAAATATGCACGTGTAGCCACCAGAGCCGCATAAATATGACCCAAACAGAGGAATGTTCTGTGATGGCTCCAAGGATTTGGGCTTCTAGTCCCGCTTCCAGACTAAATACAAGTGGGCTGAAACTGACCCAGTTATCAGGAATGTTTTAAGAAGCAAGGAAAGTTATTTCGAGCACATCTTTTGTAAGAAACTGTACAGTTCCACAAAATGTCCCATTTCTGGAGAGTGACCCATATTCGCCGGTCTTTTGGATACTGAACAGACCTACTGTTCAGAATAAATACGAATTTCTTCAGAAATTCTCATAACGAATAATTAACTGAAAGAAGCGAGCTGCAGTGCGAAAAATGTACAATATCTGAGAAAAATCTACAGTATTCCTACAATTTTGTCTGGATTCCAATATTTGTTTTTAATGCAAGTATGTTCCCTAGTTCATGGCAGTAATTTCCCTTCTCAAGACGAAGTAAAATTGAGGATAAGAAAAGGTGATCGTCGTAGGTTAGCTTTTCATATCCGTCTTGCTATACAGAAACCAAATAAAGCTGGCATTATATATCAATCTGTCCTTAGAAATGCAGTAGTCAAATATGCCAAGCTTTTCACTACCACACGAGTAGCGTCGTCAGGCTTCGACAAAGGTTACTGGGATATGAAATATGGGGTTTTAATTGTAAATTATGTTGTTTACGTATCTACCCGCAACAGTTCCAATTTTTGTTCGTCTTTTTGTATTACTAATTTATTGTATTTTTTGAGATGTTTAGTAAAAATTACAATATTTATGTTATCGTGAATAAATTTACGAATTGTAATTTTTAATTTTGAACTAATATTGTGTGTTTAATTGACTTACGATTAAATATGTGTGTATGTGTGTCATCTGGTGTATGTGATCTTAATGTTTTACGTACCCCAAGTATTTCATCGATGAAGGGGAGTGGTCCAAGACTTTTGTCAGTGTTTAATTTCGGCCTATTTTAAATTATGGAGCAGGTCTCTAAAACAGATATCTCTAAATTACTGGCCGCATTATGATTTTACCTTCGAAGATGCAATTTAGATGATGTTCCGATCTAAAGCGTTTAGAAAGGCCGGATACAGGATTTTCGGAGTTGGAGTCTCTTTCATGTTTGCTGATTGGTACAGACAAACAACGCTTGGTCATTTGGATAGTTTTTTTGAACGTAATTACATGTGACGTCATAGACTTTAGATTTTTATTTGCTTACTGTCTGTGAAGTAACTCTTGTATCTTGTGCATGATTTTTCAAGTACTTTAGGCGCACACATTGCTGTGGTTGGGCCGTTTTTGTTGAATACTTTTTTGCAGTTGTGTAATTTTAGAGAAAATAGGCATTGTAACATATTTAGAATCATCTTTATTGTGTACAATGTCTTTATTTAAAATGTTAGTATGATCTAAAGCCTTTCAAATTATGAAGCAGTATTACGAAATTTACTTCCTATTCAACTAAAACCAATAACAAACTCGTTTTTGTCATCATCTTAAGGATAATCTAAAGCAACGATCTCCAGCAAAAGATGGCAGCACTACCTCCGTATATGTCTAATGTATTTTCACTGTTACACGGAATTTCCTTGCTGCTCCTACAAATTCAAGCCTAGAGAGTTGAAACTTTCAGGGAAGAAAGTTCATAAACAATTCAAGAGCATGATCGATGTCGATTTTTAATTTTCTTTTTTGTTCATTGTTGAAAGAGCTTTATTGTTATAGGTTTCGATATTCACAACAACAATGAAGCGATCTCAACAATGAAGGAAAACGAAAATTAAAAAATCGGCATCGATCAAGCTCTTGAATTGGTTATGAACTTTCTTATTTTGAACTCTCTAGGCTTGAATTCGTAGCAGCAGCAAGAAAATTTCGTGCAACGATAAGAATACATTAGACATATAAGGAGATAGTGCTGCCATCTTTTGTTGGAGATCGTTGCTTTAGATTATCCTTAAATTGCACACACCGCATTACTAACTTCTACTATGAAATAATTTTTAGTTAATCTTAAATACAGTAAACTTCCATTCTTTTAACACTATAATCTTTCGACATCAAATTAACTTCTCGTTCTTCATGTATTATTTCGTGAGAGTTAGCTATTTAATTCTTCATTACATTGGAACTGTTGTTTGTGGCTAGAAATCAGAGCCATTGTCTTCCCCCTCCCCTCTATTGAAAGTTTATGTACTATGTTTTATATTTTCTTGTAATACGGGTAAACGAAATAATACATGACGGTTTTTAAAGTAAGAATACTACTTTATTTTTGCTGAAATATATTGTTTCATGTTCCCGAAAGATAGAGAATTTCATGGAGTTTAACATAACACTTTTTTTCTACGTGTGAAGAATAATTTCCTTGTGATTGGCAACCCTGATTATCCAAACACTTTTGCCTTCACCGTGAAAAACAATGCATTACTCGCTGTAGGAAGTTCTCTGGGATTTATTTAAAGCCACTTGAATGTGCTGCTTCATCTAAAGAATGCTGTCTGGACGTGTATCATAGACCTTACTTTTCAGATAATCCAACAGGAAAAAGACTGACGGTGTAAGATCTGGTAATGGGGGGGGGGGGCATGTTACCATACCGTGAAATAAGGTGTCCTGGACACATCTTTCTGAGTATCTCCAAGCTCGACCGGATTGTATGCGCGGTGGAGTCATCTTGTTGAAACCAGAGCTTACATCGGTCATTAGAGACACAACATTAGAGTACAGTAAATAATGCATTTTCTTTCACGTCAAATGAAACAGTGGGAAATTAGGCTGGCCATCTCTAGAACATTATTTTTCACACGTAAAATAGCTGTTATATTAAACTCCATAACATTCTCTATCGTTCGGTTGCATTAAACAGAATCTTTGAGCAAAACGAAAGTTCCGTTCTTATTGTAAAAACCGTCAGGTGTTTATAGAGCATCCTGTATTACTGTTTTAATGGGACATCAAGCAAACTTGATTTAAAGTACTGGCATGAAACATTAAAGCTGTAATGTGATCCCATTAAAAATAATAAATAGTTCCCACAAAGAGGGTGTCTTTTTTTTTTAATGGGGTTAACAAATTTTTGTAGGAAGTTACTTTTGTTATTATATAATGGTGGTTTTTACTTGTGCAAATTGGTAATAGTTGTTTGCTTTTCTCTAGGTGAGGTTATTAAAAATTTCTAAAAGGAAAAAAATACAACATTACGGGAGATGAATACGGAAGCTGAGAAGAAATCGTCATTTGGAGAAATCATTTCCGAAGAGTTTCGACGCCGATATGCGGGAGTCCTCATAGAGTTGGAGAAACTGAATAGGGATTTACGTGAATATTTAAACGGAGAGCAGCAATATTGTCTAGAGGTATGTGTTATTTCTTTCTGTGTGGCACTTCTATTGAAAGCCCACACAGTTCAGAAATGTAATGAAAGGAACTGAATTGTTGATGGATTGAATTGAATTTGCTTATGGCGTTTAGACATCTATGGTAGGTAACTAATTAGTATTGTGCCTACCTTGTCAGTTTGAGGTTCCGGGTACGTAACGCTTTCGACTAACTTGACAAAGTTATGTGAAGAATTTAGTGATGACATTGTATTGAAATGATCATTTATTTATTTACTAACAAGTTTCAAATACGGCACATGGCGGCCATTTTACATTCGAATATCAACAAAGTAAGCCATGACAATGATAAGATGTACCATGACGTTAAACTGACAAATATTAAAAATCCAGTTTATTTATCTGAGATCCAGAAATGTTCTCAGAAGCAAAAATATCATGTTATATTCATCCTATGACCTTTGAATTCGACTTACTTTAGACATATTTGCATAAAAGAGAGATATATTTCATGTCGAATAGATAGCTACACTAATGCTGATTTGTGACAGTAGAGTTTCGTATTCAGAATGTCCATTGGCAATTTTGTGAAAGAATAGATCACTAAGGACGCAACGAATGCGAGGTGATTTTAATATTCAATACTTTCCTACAGGAAGATTCTCTCGCTCGAGACCCCAAACTATTGCCTATCAAAATGGTTGTTTTTGAGATAATGGCGTGAACATTTATATGTCCATACTGTCAACGATACATAACAGCATGAAGCTCTAAGAGATGTAGTGGTCCGTCGTAGTGGTTTTCATTTGCCTTTTTTGCGCGTCTCCGTCTCGGCAGTTGTGAATCGAATATAATACAACATTGTAGTATTATACACAGTCAAACAGAATTATGTAATAACGCCTGGCCAACCAGATCTCCTGATTTGAATACTGCCGACTTGTTTCTTTGGTGCCTATTGAAGATCAGAGTGTACAAAATTAAACCCCGTACAATCGAACAACTCAAAGACTCTTCAAGCCGTTAACGTCGACACTTTGAGAAAAGTATTCCAGAATTTGGAGAAACACATGTAAGTGTGCTTGGATGTGGAAGGAAGCCATTTTCAGTATGGATTGTGATCAGATCATGTTTTGCATCGTTGAAGGTAAGTTTATATAAATTTTCAAGCCAATACCTCAATAACATTTTTTTAGAAGCAATTGGGGCTTCTAACAAGAGAATCACCCTGTATATCCATTGGAGAATCCGCGTAATTATGATATTACCAATCGAAGTATCAATTATAATTCAATCTAAGTAAGATTGTGGGACGTATCATGGGCATTATTCAATATTGACCTGATCCTTAGATGCCGAAAGGCCATAAATAAAATTCAAAAATTCAGTATTCAACGTTAGGTGAAAGAAAGGACGTATGACACAAGCTAAGTGTAGACTGAGTTTCATTCTCTGCGAAGCCATAGAGCAAACTCAGTTTCGTCGTAGCATCTCCAGTAATTTAAGTAGTATGTTAACAAAATGTGAGCTTGTTGTCAATAACAACACCAAGGTTTTTGAAAGAAGATACGGCTTGTCACTTTCGCTGCGTAATATTTTGAAAGTGCGTGCAATTTTTGGCTGGAAAAATGTGTTCCACGTGTCCCCACAAGCAACCCATTTGTCATATTGCCACCTTATATTGAACCTTTAGACGTGTTTTTATGAAAATCATAGGCCTTTATTTTCACAACTCTGGTCATAGTCCTAATTATTATAGTGATAACCTCGTTAGAAAGCTGATGGAACAGTAATGCTAGCGAGGTAGAACTTGTACCAATCGTTCCCAATATGTAGAAGAAAAAGAGGCCAAAGGTAAAAATATGGGCTAAAGCCGAGAGTTTTTTATTTCGTTGGCAAAAGTGGCGTTGAATTCCGCACTTCTTGGTAGAGAAAATACTGCAAAACGCTGGTGCGGCGTTAGTAGTTTATCGCACCAAAGTGCGAAGTAAAGTCAATAACATGGACTATAGTCGAATGACGCAACAAAGAGGGATATGCTTGTTTTCGACTACAGTAGAACATCGCAGCGAAAGGGTTAATGGTATAAGTAATAAATAGTGTGTAACGAATCAGATGGACTAGATTGAGTCTAAAAGACACTAAACAGCTGAGCATAAAGCTGTGTATTACTTCGTTCTTTAATACAATATTCTAATTGTGAGACCGTTTGTATTATTAACCTGTACTCACTCGCAAACATTTGTTCGCAGACAATTGTGTCTTTAAGTTTTTGTATCCCGGCTGAGATGGAAAACACAGACAATTGTCCTTTGGTGTGGACGGGAAACAAGGGAACAGTTGTCCGCCACGGCTAAGCTTGGTGTTGTTGCTACCCTTTACCAGTTGACATAGCCACAATCAATGTACAGAGCAGAGATTTTTGTTGTTGTTTGGAATGACCTTAAACTGAAAGTGGAAGGTATGTTGCAAGGTATTGATGGATGATGACATGCATGGAATGCTTGTTCTCTGAAACACTACTTGTACTGAATGCAAAGTTAGATATAATAAAATCGACGCTGTTGCCAAACTTTCAAAGAAATATGGCTTTAGCACGATAGAGATAAAAAGAAAATACAGAATTTAAAATTCGAATTACGTTGAGGGTAAGAATGCTCAGGAGCATCGCCGAAATAAAGATCATGGTTTGGCAACGACTGTCTGCTTCCGTCATGATCTCACACCAGAACAAGTATGAAGTGTTGACGCTGAACTTATAATTGTCTGCCAAAACTTCTCAGACATCTGACATTTGACCGTGCTGCGGACAGTTGTCTGCAAATGAATACTACGACTTAGTTTTACCAGACAAATGCCAGTATGACTTAGACTAAGGCCCTGGCCGATACCTTCCTCATTCTCCCTTTCAGTAGAAAAGTGCTTGTCGACAAAGACCATTCCTGACTTGTGATAGCTTAGGTCTAAAAGTATGTTCAACCTTTTATAATGTAAATAATTAGCGATGCACACTAAGAATCATAGAAATTAGCAGTGAAAGAGGTTTTCAAGTCAGTCTATCCCCGGGAGTCCGAATGGAAATTGATCGTGAAATTACGTTTTGTGTTTTTCGATCACCTAATCAACTATTTTTTGCCCGTACTTGACTCACAATTAAGGTCACTAACCTCGAACCTCCGTCTCACCCCTGATCTGTAATTGCTGGCGCGCCATGACGCCTTATCAACATGCACGGCAGTGTATGCAGCCAAGTTCTGCACTGCCAGAAGCATGTTATACAGGAATAAGAGGTATGGCGAAATCGACGATTTCTAGGCCTCGTAAGATAAAAGATAGGAATATGAGTAAAGGAAATATGGGCAGAATTTCATTTCGTAGCTTGAAGCATATTCGAGTTGTGGACCCCTGAAATTGCGTATTTTAGGCTTACTGATTCATTCACTCACTCACTCATCGTATTGTTTAAAGCGTTCGGTATAAGCTAGAAACGTGAAATTTGGCATAAAAGTGGAGGATAATAAGTAGGTTATGGGAAAATTCCGACATTTTGAAAAAGTCGCTATCTTGGATTGAAAGTGGTCGTCAAAATGAGAATAAACGGGTGGAGTTAGAAAAAGGAAATTTGGTATGACTGTACATCATCACTAGCAGGTTACGAAAATATTACAAAATGTCTTCAAAAACACCATCTTTGATCCAAAATGGGGACCCCAAAAATTCATTTTCCACACCGTTTGAGCTAGAGTTACGAAATTCGGTATTATAAAGAGTAGTTTAGGAAAATATTACAACATTTTGAAAAAGTTGCCATCTTGGATTCAAAATGGCCGCCCCAAAACCATTTTCCACACCGTTCGAGCTAGAGAAATGAAATTTGGTATGAAGGTCACGACACGGCAATATAAGGAAATGTTTTAAAAAAAGTCGCCATCTTTAATCCAAAATAGCCGCCCCAAAACCAATTTTCCAAACCACTGAAGCTAAAGAAACGAAAATTGGAATATAGGTGTACCATCACGAGTAGGTTACAATAAATGGATCGCCCCTATGGAGGGGGGTTATAGGGGAAGATCTGCACCATTGGAGCGCAGCCTGACGCGGGGGTCCGGGGGCATCGCCGCCTGCGAAGAGAAGCGAGTATGTGTATTACACACTTACGAAAAGCTGTGAAATACGAATAAAAACACCAGAGGTGCAAAAAGTTCAGCCCAAAAAAGTGGTGAAATGGAGGATGGATGAGCCAAGTTCCTTGGCGACAGCATGTAAGAGGAACACTGGAAGTTGGCAAGATTCATGATGTTCGAGCCGTAGGGTTGGTGGTGGTGGGTTTAGGGGAGGAGGCAAGCAGTTTTGTGGCGTATTTCGAATACGGTGGATGTGGAAAATAGTAGTTTCTTAATCAGTGCATAGACAAAAATATTATTCTTCGGTGTACTTTAGAATCTGCAATGTTTTAAGTTTTACGTTAAGTTTGTGTAATTAACTTCTTTCCATGAAAGATCTAAGCTAAGCTAGTGAAATGTTCATAATCCAGTATAGTAATTAACATTTAAAAAAATCTTATGTAAAACTGATAAGCCTGGAAAGAAAATTAATTTTCCTGTCCATAGCCCTGTCTGGTTTTAGCTTCCTTTATTCGCTGTGCTCTAAATTTACTTGATTCCTTCTAATCGTGCAAATATTACCTACCTTAGTAACTTATTCACATAATTACATAATAGAAAAGAATTTTATAGGTCATCAAGTTCCGAGAGGTAGAAACTTGTAATGTTTCACATTTTATTACTTGGCTGCAAAAGCAAGTTTACAGAAGAAATTCAGGTACATGGGAAGTAAAGAATTTTATGTATGGCCTTCAAGCCGGGAAAGGGTGCGGGAGAGGATGTTGGAAAGCAGTCGTCTAGGGTCTGGTTAGTAGGTACCATCCCGCCATTTTGGCCGGTGCACAGTGTAAAATTTTACCAATCTAGGTGGAAAAAATTGAAAGTTTCTACTTAACGAGAACTACTGGTTACCGCCACATGTCGTTTCTAGAATGTCTAAAGCTCAAGAAAATGATATTAATTCGCCGAATTCCCACCAGAGGGAGTACGAGGAGCACGCGAAATATCCACTAACATGTGCGCGCTCCAGGCGGCTGCAGCACGTCGAATTAGTACAACGAGTTTGCTTGACCTGTGTCCTTCGTTTGGTAAGTGTTAAGGTCTGAAATTGGGGTTGTGTGAATCTGTGACACTTACGAAGCTAGTGGTGTGTTGAGATGAACGGAAGTTGAAGTTGTCGGCCAGTGAAAGTCTGTCAAAAAGATACATATCGTATGCAATGTAGTAAGTCATAAGGGATATTTGTCGAAGGTATTAGTTTTTCACAGGGGTGGATTTCGGTTTCATTTCTTGGCCTGGCTCACTGCTCCGAACAGGTACATTTTGGGGGCAGTATAACGGGTCATTACAGGATAATAATAATAATAATAATAATAATAATAATAATAATAATTATTATTATTATTATTATTATTATTATTATTATTATTATTATGCTTTGTTCCGCTATGCGTTTGGAAACTTTTGACCTACCCCGGCAAGGCCAGTACAGGGTCGAAATCCACCCCTGCGCCTTTAGCTTCCCCAGAAGTTAAGCTCTGATTCTAACAGACATTCAAAATCACTTATATGAGTAGCTTACTCTTCGTGTCTTGTTTTTCATATCTGCCAATGGACTAGACACTAGAAGTTCAATTATTTCCTGCTGAAAAAACAACAACTCAACAATGGATTAAATTTGGACTCCGCTCAGCAACAGACTTCACCGGAAGAGGCGATGTGACCGAAATCCAGAAAGAAGTTACAAAACTATGGCCGTGGGGTCTCATAGCGTCGAATCTCATAGCATCGAAAAAGAGATTTGTGACATAACGTCGAAACTCAAATAGTCTCATAGCGTCGAAAATTTTCGACGTTATGAGACGGCATCATGAATTTTCGACGTTGTGTTACAGATCTCTCGTTCGACGCTATGAGATTCGATGCTATGAGACGCAGCCGTCTCATAGCGTCGAAAGAGAGATTTGTTACACAACGTCGAAACTCAAATAGTCTCATAACGTCGAAAAATGGCGGGAAAAACCGGGCGGTGGTTTGTATCTAGAAAAACGTAAGAATGAGAACAACTAATAACTTCACGCTCAGTGTTGCCAATTGGTAGGTAATTACCCCACTTTCGGGTATTTTATTAGCTGAGGCTATATTGGAAGGTAATGTAAAGATCGGGTATTTTGGTGGCTATTAGAAAAAGGAATAATAAAAATATTATTTCTTAATGTCTCACTTGCTTAATGCTTCACCCAGTAAATACAATCCACGGATGGAGGATATTTCATATTACAAATTTCTATGTATGAATATAGGGTAGTGTTAAAAGTATTCTTTTTTAAAACAAGAGAAGGACAACTTGGGGCTCTTTTCGACCCATAAAATGACAAAACGCCGCCAAGTGAGTTCGGGAGAGAGCGAGAGCAACTGGGTACTAAACTCTTAAGAAACGAGGACACAAGATGCTTCAACAGGACTTTCCCTTTCATTTTGAGTCCGAAAATGGGGATGCGATAACTAAACCAGGCCTAAATACTATATACAAACATATTTTTAAATAATAAAAATCTGTCCAGTAGATATGGCTTGGTGACTTGACAAATCTTTTATGAAAGTATTTTAATAAAGGAAAACAACATTTTTTACCAGGCTGATTATATGGTAATATCACAAAAAGAAACAAAAGAGTAACAGTTTCGGAAGTATACCACTTCCTTCTTCATACTGCAATATATAAAATAAGTAATTATTTATATTCCGAAACTGTTACGCGGTTAGTTTTTTTTTTTTGTTATTAAAGTATAATCAGCCATGTCTGAAAGCTGTATTTTTCCTTACCGAATACGGTTTGAAGATGTATCCAGAAGTTGTTTTGGGGGAGGGAGTCCGAGTTCTGTCTGGGTGTGAAATATAGATAAAATTCATATAATTTTGCCAAAAAAAGAAACAAATTTCAACAAAAAATAATTTTGCGAAGGGACGTGCTCCCTCTACGTACGTACAATAGTGTATTGTTATAAAAATTAATTTAAATATATAGATTACTTCCCCCT
>JAGDQP010018474.1:24348-36484 GCA_022664845.1 Lepisma saccharinum | reverse complement strand
CTGTTTTCTGCGGTAAACCATCGGCTCGAAGGTCCCGGGTTCGAGTTCAGGCAGCGGCATGGGTGTGGATTTTAACACATAAATGCGACTCGTGATGGACCGAAGTCCAAAGTTACTAGACTCGCCCATAAACAATGAAGTTTACTAGAAGTTTATATTGGTTGGGGATTGGAAATAAAGTCTTCCTTTGTCTTCTTGATAGGAAATTTACAAACATCGGAAAACCTATTTTATGCAGAAAGCTTTGCAGACATCCGGTATAGAGAGGTTTTACTTTAAAAGAAAACATTATCAAGCTGTCAGTGTTCTTTCTTCATATATTACGCTATTTACAGTGTTTACTTCCATATTGTTCAATGCTGTTTTACAGCAAATATAAAATTGTCAGTTGTCGTGCGTTTCACTGCAATACTACTGCTAATAATAATAATACTTATACCTATAAGCACGTCTTTGAAATTCCACGGCGCAAAATACTGCATGAGCTGTTATTGTTTCTTTGATTTTTCCTTAATTTTTGTTATTTCAAATATTAGTAGCACTAATTTGTATATAACTCATTTAATACACAAATATGACTTGCACTTTGGCTTGGACTGCTTTCAAGATGATGTTGACTATTTCCAATGATTAGCTCTGAAGCTAGTAATTCATGGCTGCTGACTTCAGTGGCAAGTTGGAGTAGGAGATACGTGGTGGACTTTTCAGTACTAAAGCAAACCAACATGTGTTAAAATGTTGTTCAAGCCAAAGTTTGCTTTACAAAGCGAACGTGAAAAATCTAATCATTACTTCTTTACAAAACGTAGGATCAATCAAACTATTTAATCAAATATCTGAGTCACTATAGGGAGACGATTTACGAATGTTGGTTGGAAATGTCCAAATAAAGTGTATGGTTGTTACCCGGATAGATAAGAACAGGTCATTGATCTGGAGATTCCACTTTTCATGTTATTCTTAGAGTGAAACTCTATACGATTTATTATTCACGTTTTGCGTAGAGTAACATGTGGAGTACCGCTATCGGGCTGGACTTCCAATTTGTATACCTCAGTTCGATTTCTCACCAGCTAGTATCTTTCTCGCATAAACTGACGAATTCAAGCAGAGATCTATCTCCGTGTTGGAAAAGTTACGAAGCTACACTGGTCAGAATCCAAGTAGCCAATGTGCGTGTTCTTTAGCATAATGGTAATGTACGTTTTATGTTTTTCATTGGTCTTCCCCTCTTTCTTGATGTGTTGTAATTGTGTCTTCGCTGTGTTTTCTTCTTCTTCTTCTTCTCCTTCTTCTCCTCCTCCTCCTCCTCCTCTCTGCACATCATTATTCTTCCTCGTAATTAACACACACTATCACTTTTTGTGCGTGTTTCAGAGCCGATTTCGGGCAACTTAGGATGAACCTTTGATGAGGCGTGACCTTAACCTAAGTGACTCGGTAACTCGATTGAACCGGTTTTGAAAATCTAATTAAATTAGAATTTCGGCTTCGTGTTTTTAATGTTATCCCATGAAAGAAACACTGTTCAAACGCAATGAGATAATTAAAATAACTCAGGATTATCAGATCTAAATCGAATCACCGAGTCACAATGGGTTCGAATATTAAAACCGATAACGAAGTCTAAAACTTGGCCAGCATCTCCCGACAGCCGCTACCCGTTTCTGCTCTGCTGTGTTGTCTCCGTCGGTGCGAATTGTCATAAACACTAGTTTATTAGGGTTGTAATTACTAGAGTGTTATCTTAACAATAAATGGAATCTAAAGTGGTATGTTGAGTACAGGAACATTTTAATTCATGAGTAGAAAATGGCCTCCTTTTCTGGGTATTTGAGGAGAATAATTATTTTTATATTGCTTTGGCACAAAAATAGTTTCCATCCTATAATTTACGAGTATCAACATACTATTAAAAATGTATTTTTCTCACGTTTGAAATGTATAGCAGGTAAGCTTTACTATGCCTATAGGGTCATGCTAAAATTTGTTTTCAACATTTGTAAGTTTGTATATTGATACAGTTCGGATATCTAATCTCGACTGTTTGTGATAAAAATTAAGCAGAAAAATTATAATTCATTCATTTTCTTTTTATGTTCAATTTGCATTAGTAGTCTGCAATAGAAGATATGGCCTATCTACTGGGTTTGTAGCAATCAGTAAATCCACCAGATCCCACCCCCTGTGGGGGGTGTCAGCCTCAAATCCTCTTGACTGACCCAACTTTAATTATTTGCCGTCAAAAGTTGATAGAAACATTGCAAAACTAGTGGCACCCTCTTACTGTTAAATTTACACCCCTAATATGAAATACTCCCGGAATCCCTGATTAATATATACTCCAAAAGTATTCGCCCCATCGCATTTGAAGCCGAACTACGCTCAAACAAAGAATGTGTGTTACACTTTTGACATTACACTACATGTTATGCAAAACTCCGCATTTCCATTTCCACTGAAATCACGAGTATTTAAACTGACCACCAACTTTGTTCACACTTTGAAAGTGACTTAATGGATTTTTCAAGCACTCTCTATATATTCGAAAAGCCCTGAAAGGATATAAATCGAAAAGTTACTTCTATCTTCCGTTAGATTTGTGGGAACTGAACATTATAATGTGAGGTTCTATTTTACTACTATTAAATTCCACATGTTCATCTGTACTACCTGCTCTTCTTCTTCTTCTCCCTTTCATTTCTCTGCCTCTGTCTAACAGACATCTATTGGTTTCAATTACTCATTGCGTGTGTTTAAATTTATCCCTCCCTGTAGTTATGTATTATTTCGTCTCGCTGTTATTTTTTTTTCATTTTTTCGATGCTCATACACGTACATTTTGAGAAAAATGTACTCATGATATTTTCTTATTTTAGTATGGAAGGAACGAAGGAAGGAAAAAGTACTAGTTTGGTGGCCTAGCCGCACGGCGTTCTCTGTCGCAGATTTTTGATGCGAGGTGTAGCATCTGGCATTGTCTAGTGACTGACGAAACACCATGGAAGAGTACGCAGTCAAAATGTGCGGTCGCTGGGGTCGTTTACAAACTCATCCGATTGCTAAACTGACGTTCTACTAACATGCCGTGACGTTCTACGAGCTACGATCGCTCGGTATACTCAACACTATTCGTGAATGATAATCAGTACTTAATTTAGAAACAAATATGTTCTTCGTTATTGCACGGCATATAAACCAATAGCACGTTTCTTTTCGCATTTCTGTTCGTTTCAGTACATACAAACACGCAGGATCATAGCACTAAAACACAGCGTGTTCTCGCGTAAGCCAGTTAAATCCTGTACAGGAATTCTTCAAGACTGCATCCAATTGGGGAATCTATCCCATTAAAACAATATGCACACGCTGTACCGTTTGTTGTACAAATTGTATAAGTTCTGCAAAATTCTACTCATTTCCCTGAATTTGTTTAGCTTTTACTTTCGCCCAAAGGTAAAAATAGTGGCAGAATCCTTGACCTAGATGCATTCAACACGTACTCTTCCCGAATGGAAAAACTTGCTAATGACTCGCATACATATTGATATTTAATGGACATTTTCGTTTGTTAATTTGAACCAGTGAATCGCTGACTTCGTGTTTAAAAACAAACAAACAAACAAAACCTTTTTACTTTAAACACAGAAAGCAAAAGTCAAGCCTAGTTATAACACTATGATATCCACATTTTTTTCTTCGTTATTAATTTGTGTGGTGTGCCTATTCTCTCCCCTTGTTTTCTTTAATCTCCGAAATAATTGGCCGCAAAAGGTGTACATTCAGACTTTTTAAAAATATATATTTTAACAATTAGTTTCTAAAGTCTTTAGCCATAATCTTCGTTATTCCTTTCACATTATAATAATAATACGTATTATTATTATTAGTAGTAGTAGTAGTAGTAGTAGTAGTAGTAGTAGTAGTAGTAGTAGTAGTAGTAGTAGTATTGTTAATAGTAGTAGTAGTAGTAGTAGTAGTAGTTCGAATTTGAGCGACTACGTAGGAGAATATAGAAATATACACAACAAAGCGCTTCAAGCCTTGTATGATAATTCACACGATACTTTTTCAGTTAGCAACACTGCATTCACACTTCGACTGAGAGTAAGTCCGTGTCTATTGATACATTAGCTCTCAGTTTGACAACCAAAGTTACTTGCATTGAGAACTGAAAAGAGCTATACACAAACAATTCATGTAGACACTTTTTCGCAAATCCACTTCGTCTTATAAACATAGTTGCAGTTATTAGCGATAAACATTGTTATGGTACAACCAATTTTGTATGTGTTGATGTAAATTTTCACATGCCATAACAACATACTATTTTTGTGTGACAATTAGTTCCGTAAAAAGTGGACAATTTTATAGCATGATTGGAAAATCGTTTTAACTTAATAGGATGTTTAAGCGTTGTTTAAAAAAGAAATAATAAAATAAAACACTGAATAATAGAGAAGGCGAAAATTAATGTAGCTTCAAAAGAAGTCTAAAATTGTTCTGTGTAATAGGCTTATGAATCGAATCAAAGAGATAATTTATACTAAATACCATAAAGAAGGAGAATTTTCTGTTAAATAGGTAAAGATGATGATTCGTAAGTAATTTATGTTAACCCAAACAGAAGTTTCAACTGTTTCCAAAGGTTTTTCAACATAGTTGAACAACTTCTGATATCGACAGATAAACAAATACATATGCCTGTTGTCTGCAGATTAATATAAATATACCAAATTTATTATTTCGCCTTATTTATTATGGGGGAGTTAAGGTTGCAAAGTCTTTTTCTGCCATACACTCATAAATATACATACCACACGCTATTTTCATGAGTACCGTACAAATAATATAGTAACACAATAACACCTGGCGGATAATTAAAAAGCATTAAAATAAAGAAAAAATCGGCAAAACCTCACACACACACATACAGTATATATACTATATATATATATAGTAGACTATATGTATATATATATATATATGTATATATATATATATATATATATATTATTTATATATATATAAAGAATACATTATCAGTGACAGCAGAGTATAAAATAACTGACACAAGCTGCCCTTATTTTATATGTGATGCTTTCACTATTCGTCTACAGAAGTAGTTAAATTGATTTAAATTTGACAAATACATTAATAACAGAAATAGCACTCCTACCACATAACAACTATGCTAGAAAACACGTCCACAGATACACACACGCACTCACATAGACAAACACACATGAAGCACACTTTGCTCGATACATTGCCTGCTGAGACAACTATATTAGTAACAGCTTCTCAACATTTTCCCAGTGCATTGCTAGTGCATCCATGTCCCTGATTGAGCGAGGGAGATTATTCTAAAGATTACAACAGGAGCCTGTGGAAAAAAAATAGCTAAAATGTTGATTGAGAGAAGGTTAGTTTGGCGATATATCATGATAAATTTATGAATACCACATAACTGCTGGAAGCGTGAGGAAAGATATACTAGAACTTTGATTTTGAGCATTATGTATAGGAACGTAAACTTGTGGGACTTACGACGTTTAAGTATGCGGAGCCATCCTAATCTATTAAATTAAGGGGAAAGATAGCACAATAAGGTAGGTAAAGAATAAAACAAACGTAAACATTTTAGACGTGTTGCAGTCGTCTGGCTAGCTCATTCGTAAAGTCATAATAAACTGCATCTCCACAGTCAAGATGTAACAATACCAACATCCTAGATAGAGATAGTCGAACTGGCATAGGCGAGAATGTTTTATGTGACGTAATGATTACAACAATGCAAACGCTTTGCCTCTTATATAGTTAACATGATATTCCAAGATAAGTTATGATCCAGTATTAAACCAAGATCAATGACTGTACGCTGGGAACAAATATTTGGTGTTACCTATAATTAAGGGGGGTAACGTTTCACCGTCACTTGAAACCACTTTGTGAGGAACTTGTCATTTTTATTATAGCTGGACGATAGCAAGGAGTGGATTCTCTAGGGCTGCATGATACGCTGTGTCGCAGTTTGTTTTTACAATGCATAAAAAGTTTACGGTACCTTTTTTCATTCCCTTCGCGAAAGGCTACGACCATTTTTGCACCCAGCATTTATAGAAGACTACGGCACTTTTTATCCCCTACAAACCTCTTTTTAAAACCCCTATTTAACATAGCAGAGATAACGCAGGAATATAGGCTAGTTACGCCCTCCAACACTATGAAGGCTACGACTCCTGTTTCACATCTCTCATACCAATTCACAATAGCAGAGATGTCGTCAAAGACAACGACCCCTTTTTTTCATCCCCTATTTTAAATAGCAGAAATTACCTAACCCACACCTTCTATAAAATGATACGAACCCTATTTAATATATTAGAGTATATAGAGGCACATAGGCTATTAATACCCCCCAACACTATGAAAGACTACGACGTATTTTTTCATATCCTATTTAACATAGCAGAGATTACGCACCTCATAGTGCACAAGGCTACTAAGTTACATGGACTACGATCCATCTCCTAGTTAAAAATAGCTGAGATTACATAAAAGGCTACGAAGCTCCTTTTAAACCCCTATTTAAAATAACAAAAAATTATTAAGCTATACACACACATACATTTTCACAACCTCCATTTAACATAGCAGTGTAACCGTTTATAAAAGGCTACGACCATATTTTCTTGCTATCCTCACACAGGGGTGTCAATTATATATACCCTATATAGCATGGCAGAGATTACGAACGCATTTAACATAAGGCTACGAAAACATTTTGACTAAACCCAACATAGGGGTGATATTTTTTGCATCCCTATATTTAACATAGCACAGATTACACGTCCTCTAGGTTATTTGATCTATCTCAACATAGCTGTGACATTTAGCATAGCGCTCCATCTAAGCATCTCATCATAATCTACCTAAAGTCAAAGTTTCGTGATGATGCGATAAAATTATGGCAATTAGGAACCATAAGTCTCAATAGCTTGAAAACGGCTCAAAATATCGCAAAAATAAATATAACAGTTTTCCCTAATAAACCACTTATCGTTTTCCATCATAATTTATCTAAATCCAAAGTCTGGTCAAGTTCCGGCAAACGTTTGTCAATTAGGAACCATTAGCCCCCATATTTCGGGAACGGCTCAAAATATCGGAAAATAAATCGTAAAATTGCTCCTTATAAACCCCTTGTAGTTCGAAAGTTTGGCCAATTTAATACAATTTTTTGGCAATTACGAACCACTAGAAAAAACGTCATAGGTCAAATATTTCGCCATGTTTATCTCGTAGAACGGCTAGGCATATTTGGATTCTGTTTTCACATTTGGTATGAGGGCATTGAATGTTACATGTGAGAAAATTTGTGATTCGTGGTCAAAGGTCAAATCTGAAGTTAGTTTGCTTAATTCGCCCCCCGTGGTGGTAGAACAATAAAACTTAAAACACAATTTACATTAGTAACAAAAATGTGAAATATGAAAACAACTTATTTCTGCCTCTAGACGCTTGCAAGGTGGTTTAAACTTTGTCGAATTTTGACATTTTAGACAAAAAATTAGAAACTCGCAGATTATATGTTATTTGGGTGGTTGATTCAGGATATGAAATTTGTTTCTCTCTACCAATTACCCATTCCAAGGTGAGGTTGCTGATTTATTTTCGAATTTTGACAATTCAACAAAGAAATAAGAAACTTGCAGATTATATGTTATTTGGTCAGTGATGCAGAATATGAAATTTGTTTCTCTATACCACCTTCCGAATCCAAGATATGGCGGTTCGAATTTTGTAGAATTTTAACATTTCAGACGCAGAAATAATAAACTTGCATATCATATGGTATTTGGGTCGCTGATGCAAAATGTGCAATATGCTTCTCTCTACCCGTTCCAAAATATAGCAATTCAAATTTTGTCGAATTATAACAATTTAGACTAACAAAACTAGAAACTTGCTATTTTATATGTTATTCGGGTTGGTGACGCCGAATATGAAATTTGCTTCTCTCTACTATCTACCCTTTTAAAGATATAGTGGGTCGAAGTTTGATGTGTTGGTCTCAGAATTAAAAAACTCGCATATTATATATTTTTCGAGCCGATAATATTGAATGTGTCTATTGTTTCTCTATACCTATTGTTGCTTCCAATATATGGTGGATTGAATTTAATGAATTTTGATATCTTATACATGGAATTGTGAAACTCGCAGTTTACATGTTAATCGAGTCGGTAATGTAAAATGTGAAATTTACTTCTCTCTACCACCTACCCTTTCCAAAGATATGGTGGTTCTTTGGTCCCAGAACTATGAAAACCTTACATTTTCACGGTAATTCTAAACTTATTTGTACCTATTGCTGCTTTCACAGGTACAAACAAAGTAAACTCGCGGTATTCGGGATTAGTGAAATTCGGTTCCAAAATATATGAAACTGCAAAACGCGTGTTTATATAGGCCTAAGAGAATGTTATAAACAAAAATCGCATTTGCTAATTTATATCCTCTTTGCATTGCATTCGCTAGTTATTAGGAAATGAAATGTGTATGCACTTAAGTTGCTATATAAATAATTCTAAACTATATGATATTCAAAAGCAAGGTTGTATGTTCTCGGTAAAGAATAAAGCAAATTAGAGAATGCATGTTCCTATTAGAATAATACTATAGTATCTGAAATATACAAGTTCGCATTTTGTTGCTGTACGTCCTTGGTAATGAATAAATGACAATTTGCACTGAAGTTACTATTAGCATAATTCTATACTATACGAAATAAGTGTGGTTGCACAAGGCTTCAATTTAGATTTAATTTAGAAACTCGCAGTATTTGAAGCTGGTGAAATTTGTTTCCTATAATTATGAAACTGCAGAAGCGTGTTTGGAAAAAAAGCTGTATGTCCTCTGTGGAATTGTATTCGCTAATTATTAGGGAATGAAATTTGTATCTACTCAAGTTGCTATATGCGTAATTCTACAATATGTGAAATTAAAAATTCAAATTGTATTTGCTGATATATGTCTTCGCAAAAATATAGAGAAGAAATGTGCCCTAAACATATTATTATAATATTTCAACAGTATGAAAATTTAAAATTGAGGTCGTACGCCCTTCGTAAATAATAAAATACAATTTGCATTCAAATTGCTATAATTGTGACTCTACAATATGGAAATTTAAAATTTAAATTACACAAGGATTCCACTGTAACTAAACTCGTCTCGTGCCAAATACACGAATGCGCCTATTATTACATAGCTGTAACTAGGCTGCAAGAAAGCGGGGATAATTGTAATAACTACTATATTCATATGCATGACTCGTATTTTTTCATTAATTACACATCCTGTATTACACGTTCTTTGACGACAAGTACACGTTTGGTAAAGATTAGCATATCAGATTATACGAAAAATTGGCAAAGTTAATGCGTGTGTTGTGATGTGGTGTTGGAGGAGGTATTAAAATGTGAGATTTTATGCTATTTTCCCCAAGTTTTACTTTAATGACCACACTTATAATCTAGTGGTTATGAATGTACTATATTTTTTCTTTCAACAAATTGCGGTCTCGATAATTATTTGCTGAATGAGAATAATGTTGGGCGAATATTGCTTGCTTACCTGAGCGTGGTTTTAATTTACAGGCTCTATGGCTGTTCAAATTTGTTTTTTAGATTTTCAGTGAACTCGTGTGGCGCCAGGACACATTAGTGGTAGTTATAGTAAATAAATTATTCAACCCTTGTAGTGTTTGTACAAAACATGAAATTTGTTACATCCAACAAAATAACAGCGTTTGAATCGTTTCAAATTTGCACTGGGAAAATTCTGTTTTAAGTAGATTTCGCCCTAATCTTAGATGTTTGGTGCTTTGATTGACTAAACGTGTGTGAGACGTCTTCCAACTCATGTTTTGAGGTTGATCATATTTAGCTATGAAATAGACTTTCAACTGTAATGTATTGTAGAATAGAATTAGTTGGGGAATATTCTAAGATTTTATAGAGTGGAAAAGTAAAGAAATGTGAATACACCACCTCGTAAGATGATGTTTTCTTATTGGGAACGGACAGAATATATTGAAAAAAGTGATATGTCTTAAGTAAAGAGATCGCATTTGGCGAAAAGATACATTAGAACATTTTTTAAGTGGCAACGCCATATAATAGAGAACTTCCTTGGGAATTAACTTGCACACGTGTATATTAAATATGGGAGTTAATTATAAATGTTTGTATTTTACGCTTCGCGACCACATGAAGTACTTGTAGTAAATTTCAAGAAGAACCAAATTTCCCTTTTTCCTCTCGACTAGTTCAAAATGCCTTTGGAATAATTAACCCTCTGAATTGTAACTAGGTAGAAAGACAAGCAGTGCTTTTAATAAAATGAAAGGTAGAAAGAACTGAAGGTTACTTGGAAACAAAACTGCCATAATTGGTGGTGGTAAACTTTTTTGTACCTCATAATTCCAATTATACCATACGTCTTTCTTTATATTTATAACTAAAATGCTTTTAAACAAGCTGAAACTCGTTTTTTTATAGTATTTGTATGTATATGCCTTCATTGTTAGAATGCTTTACAACTACCTGTCTGCTGAAGGCTAATCAGATTACTGATTTCCAAAACCATTTGTTCAAGGTCTTCAAAAATAAACTGCAATAGACATATTTAAGTTAGCTTCTCTCATAAGACTAGTGACACTAGGTAATAATTTTTTGACGAAGTCCAAAAATTGCAAAGAGAACTAAATTGTAACTTGGTAAGTTGCAGATGAACCTCAGAACAATGGTTATTTGTGAGTGTACATTTGCAAAGGAGTGCGTCGAATGTGTGGTGGCATGTTTTGAAGAGTTATTTTATGACATTTCCTTTGACTTTGTATGTAGACTGAAACAGGGAAATTGCTCTACTTTGCTTGGCGGTTATATTGACATTTCCCTTGTTGTGTGAAAAAAAATAGTGAATACCACACTGCTTCTATTAATGTACTGTATAAATGTATCACTATATATTAAATAGTAACACATTCTGTACGTAAGGACAGAATTAGGTTAAATTTGTGGTGAAAAATACAATGCATTCATAAACTTGTACTCATAAAGATTTTCAATTCTTAAAAATTTGAATAAACACCAAAACTAGTACTGTAAAGCAATATAACACGTAATTTGTAGCAACACAAAATTATTGACCATAAAATAAAATAAAACGATGTCTGTGTGATTAAAAGCATTACAGTTATAAATAGAAAGAGAAACATGTCGTATAATTCAACTAGTGGGGTAAAACAGTTCAACCCCATATTTTGACAGTTTAATTTTCAAGTAACCTTCAGTCCTTTCTAGATTGCGCTTTGTTCAACAACACTACTCTACAAAGTTACAATTTAGAAGATAAATTATGCTAAATGTATTTGGAAGTAGTCGAGGGGAAGTTTGTACATTTATATATTTTCTTCTTGAAAGTTACTATAAGTAATCCATGTGGTCGCAAAGCGTGAAATACAAACAAATTTACATAATTATCCCACTAAATATACAGTTGTACAAGTTAATTCCCAAGCAAGCTCTCTCATACATGGCATTGTCAATTCAAAAAATATGTTCAAATGTCTCTTTTTGCCAAATACGATCTCTTTACTTAAACAATGTCACTTTTTCAATATATTGTGTCCATTCCCAATAAGAAAACATCATCTTCCGAGGTGGTGTATTCATATTTGCTCACTTTTTCACTCTATAAAATCTTAGAATATTCCCCAATCAATTCGTTTCTACAATATATTACAGTTGAAAGGCTATTTCATAGCTAAATATGATCATCCTCAAAACATGGGTTGGAAGACGTCCCACACACGTTTAGCCAATCAAAGCACCAAAAATCTAATATAAGGGTGAATTCTACTTACAACAGAATTTTCCCAATGCAAATGGAAAAGGATTCAAACGCTGTTATTTTGTTGGATGTAAAAAATGTCATGTTTCGTACAAACACTACAAGTTTTGAATAATTTTTTTCGTCATTACTTACTGCATTAAAGGTATTTATTTACTACAAATATCACTAATGTATACTGGCGAGTTTACTGAAAATACTAAACAACACATTT
>JAGDQP010018474.1:0-24338 GCA_022664845.1 Lepisma saccharinum | reverse complement strand
ACTAATGTATACTGGCGAGTTTACTGAAAATACTAAACAACACATTTGAACAGCCATAGTGCCTGTAAATTAAAACCACGCTCAGGAAAGCAAACAATATTCGCCCAACATTATTCTCATTCAATAAATAATTATCGAGATCGTAATTTGTTGAAAAAAAAATGTTTTCATAACCACTGGATTATAAGTGTGACCATTAAAGTAAAACTTGAGAAAATTAGCATAAAATCTTACATTTTAATACCTCCTCCAACACCACATCACAACACACGCAATGACTTTTCCAAATTTCTGTATAATCTGATAGGCTAATCTATACCGAACGTGCACTTGTCGTCAAAGAACGTGTAATACAGGATGTGTAATTAATGAAAAAATACGAGTCATGCATATGAATATAGTAGTTATTACAATTATCCCTGCTTTCTTGCAGCCTAGTTACAGCTATGTAATAATAGACGCATTCAAGAATTTGTGTATTTGGCACGAGACGAGTTTAGTTACAGTGGAAGTCTTGTGTAATTTCAATTTTAAATTTCCATATTGTAGAGACACAATTATGGCATCTTGAATGCAAATTGTCTTTTATTGTTTGCGAAGGGCGTACAATCTCAATTTTAAATTTACGTACTGTAGAATTACAATAATAGTATATTTAGGGTACATTTCATTCTCTATACTTTAGCGAAGACGTACAGCAGCAAATAGAATTTCAATTTTGAATTTCACATATTGTCGAAGAATGCATTTAGCAACTTAAGTGCATACCATTTCATTTCCTTATAACTAGCGAATACAATGCACAGAGGATATACATTAGCAAATGTGATTTCTGTTACAAACATTTTATTAGGTCTATATAAACACGCATTTTGCTGTTTTATAGTTTTAGGAGACGAGTTTCACCAATCCCGAATACTGCGAGTTTGTCTATTCAATTGTCATATTTTGAAAGCGATAATAGGTAGAAATAAGTTTGAAATTACCGTGAAAATTTAAGGTTTACATAGTTCTGGCACCAAAAGAAAAGTCATATTTCTAAGGGGTAGGTGGTAGAGAAGAGCAAAGTTTACATTTTACATTACCGACTCGATTAGCATATAATCTGCGAGTTTCTCAATTAGGTGTCTAAAATATCAAATTCTACTAATTCAAACCAACACATCTTGGAAGCGACAATACGTAAAGTGAAGCAAATGTCACAATCAATATTATCAACTCGAATAATATATAATTTGCGAGTTTCTCAATTCTGAAACCACAGAGCAAATTTGGACCGCTATATCTTGGAAAGGGTAGATAGTAGAGAGATGCAAATTTCATATTTGGCATTACCGACCCGAATGACATATAATTTCGAAGTTTCTCATTTTATGCGTCTAAAATGTTAGAATTCAACAAACTTCGAAATGCTATATCTTGGAATGGGTAGAGACAAGATATTACATATTTGCACCACCGATCCAAATAGCATATAATAAGAAAATTTCATATTTCTGCTTCTAAAATGTTAAAATTTGACAGAATTCGAACCGCCATTTCTTGCAATCGGAAGGTGGTATAGAGAAGCAAATCTCATATTCTGCAACAGCGAGAAAATAACATCTGCATGTTTCTTATTTCTGCGTCAAAAATGTCAAAATTCGAACCTCCATATCTTGGCAGCGGCAATAGGTTTAAAGAAGTTGTTTTCATATTTGGTATTTTCAGGACTAAAATAAATTGCGTTATAAGTTTTATTATTCTACGACCACGGGGGGCGAAGTAAGTTAACTAACTTCAGATAAGACCTTTCACCTTGAGGTAAGCAATTTTCTCACATATAGTATTCAACGCCTGCGTACCAAATTTTTAAACATAATACCAATATGTCTAGCTGTTTACGAGATATACAGAGTTAAATATTTGACCTTTTTATAATGGATTCCTAATTACCAAAATTTTGTCGGAACTTGCAGTTTATAAGGGGAGATTTTTCGATTTATTTTGCGATATTTTGAGCCATTTCCGAATTGACCTAGCTAATTTCCCATATTGACAAAATTTTGTTGGAACTTGACCAAACTTTGGATTTAGAAAGATTATGATGAAAAACGACAAGGGGTTTATAAGGAGAGATTTTTATTTATTGTTGCGGTATTTTGTAAAGTTTTCGAGATATCAGAGCTAATGGTTCCTAATAACCAAAGTTTTATCGCATCATCACCAAACTTTGAATTTAGGTAGATTATGATAAGATGCCTAGAGGAGGTGCTATGTTAAATGTCACACCTATGTTGAGTTTGTTCAAATAGCCTAGAACACGTGTAATCTCTGCCAAGTTATATAGGAAATGGACAATTGTCACCTGTGTGCAAGGATAGCAAGAAAATGTGGTATTTTATAAACTGTTGCATTGCTATGTTGAATAGAGATTGTGAAAATGTGTGTATGTATGGCTTAATTATACACTATATTAAATAGGGGTTGACAAGGAACTTCGTCACCATTTATGTAATCTAAGTTTTGTTTAACTACTGTATGGATCGTAGTCTCTGTAGCTTCGTAGCCTTGTGGGGTGTAATCTCTGCTATATTAAATAGGGGATGAAGAGAGGGGCGCCTTTCATAGTGTTGTTGGTGTAACTGTCCTATATTTCTGTGTATACTCTGCTAAATTAAATAGGGTTCGTACCATGTTATAAATATGTGTGGGTTAGGTAATTTCTGCTGTGTTAAATAGAGGATGAAAAAAGGGGTCGACACCTTTGACCAAACCTCTGCTATCGTGCATTGGTATGAAGAATGAAAAAATGAGTCGTAGCCTTTCTTAGTGTTGGAGGACGTAACTAGCCTATATTCCAGTGTAATCTACTATGTTAAATAAGTGTTGCAAATAGAGGTTTGTAGTGGATGAAAAAGGTGTCGTAGTCTTTTATAAATAGGAGGTGCAATTAAAGGGTCGTAGCCTTTCACGAAGGGGATGAGAAAGGTTCCGTAGCCTTTTATACATTATAAAAAAACCTGCGACACAGCGTATCATGCAGCCCTAGAAAATGCACTCCTTGGTATCATCCAGCTATGGTAAATATGACATATTCCTCACAAAGTAGTTACAAGTGACGCTACTACTACTACCGTCAATACGGTCACGAATATGCTTCAAAGCTAAGAGGATGGTTTGGGATTTTCTAGATTTCATTCTCATGTCATAACTTAATGACTATGTAACTAAACTTTCTAAATCTGGATTCTCTTTTTTTATTGCGTGATGGCTATATATCGAGATAACTTTGAATAGCATATGTATAAAGATGATAACGGCAGTGCGTTCAGGCATCAGAGGATCTAAAACACTACCTTGAGGAAAAACGCATGAGATTGGTGTTACAGAGGAGGACTTATTATGAAACATAACAAATTGTTGACGATTATCTAGGTAGTAGCGAATCCACGATACGACTGATTCGGAAAACTTTCAGGAATCTTTCAATTTAGCCATCAATATATTATAGTCAACAGACTAAGAAGTTTTGCTATAATCAACAGTACTAGAGTTGTAGCTGTGCATATGGTCCATGGCCGAACGGAAATCATCTGTTACGTGTAACAGTGCAGTATTAGTACTGTGTTAAGGTCTAAATTCTGACTGAAGGGGATATAATAGTTAGTTGTCTGTAATATAGTTGTGGATCTGTTTTTTGACGATATTGAAAACTGACGTGTATTATGCAATGTAATGTGCGTAAAAACACGTGCTATTGATAGTAAACAAATAGTAGAAGACAGAGGACACCGACCACATCTACTGAAGACAACTGACGAAAGAGTCGATGTCCAGAAATGCAGAATCAGCGCACCAAGGACCTAAGGTTCCATTATAAAAGGCGTCGCCTCGCTTTTTTTTTACACATAGCAGAAAAATAAACTACAATTCTTTTAAACATAAGCTCATTTTATTTTAGAGAAAGAGAGAAAGAAAGCATTAAAATGATATGAAAGCAGTATCCTGTGAATAAGACACCACAGTTTTGTTTCTTGTTTGAAACATGTTTAATCTTATATGCACACTTTTATTCCTTAACAACTTCATGATATACTTTAACCACAACTGTTAGTTGCCTAAACCATTTTTTCTGACTGATTTTAATATCCTTTAAGTACGCATATCCTTGTATGATTTATATGAAACAATCGTCGACAAGACTATTTAAAAGAAATACCCGAATAGGTTTTAGTAACTTCACGCCCACTTTCACTCGTATGATTAGACTAAAAAGGATTAGCCTAGAGGGCATTGAACAGCCAAACTAAAGACTAAAATCACCATTTATTTTCTATAGGAAGCCACTAACCATGGTTCAACCAACTCGGATATCAGAGTTAGGAGCCATGCTCTTTCTACTACTCAACTTGGGCTGAATGGCAGATTCAAATTAACTAGTATTTCAGCAATTGGAATTTCCGTTGCTAAAATTAAGACAATGATTCAGAACGAAGGCGTAAAGCTTATTTCGTATAGATTACATCGAGACTTTAAAGCTGCACATTTGCAAACTACATCGCGCAGTGGCTGCGAAATTTAGTTTAAATATTACACTAAAAAGAGCGATAATGTATTTACACAATTCGCAACGTGATACCATGCGAATTTCAGATTAGATGCCCAAAACATATGATTTTTAGTTTATTTATGGGTTTAACCAGTTTTGGAACAATCAACTGAAGGGGGTCAGTGGAAGAAGGGCCTATCCCACAATTTTGTGATTTGGAGATAAATGCAATTGAAGTATTTCTGATGTAAAAAAAAATATAAGTGGCGTAGGTATTATGTTCTTTAGGAGTAGATACAGAATACTATTGCAAATATACCAGCAAATGTACATCCAAATTGACAACAGGAATTCAGCTAATACATCATATCCTACAATGTTATGTTTAATGTCCAGGTAGCTGTATGCATGAGCTCAACATCGCTGCTGTCGTCATTATCATCTCGGCCTGCAAAGTTTGGTAGACGTTGTGATGATTAACTGGAATGAACTTCAAAAGGTAAAGAAGGTCTTGAAGTTTCTAGTGTTTTATTCCTCTTATATTGGGATACTTGGTTGGAAAAACAAGGTCTCGAAGTACAGGTTCTCGTCCCTTTCCCCGCTGAAAACTGACAGTGCCCATATCAGGAATGTCTCCGTATGTGTATTTGAGGTTCACGTTGTGTCCTCCAGTAAATCTCAGAGCATTTGCCTTTCGAAAGTCAACTTTTCCTCTATTCATGGTTTTCTGGCGTTTAACCAGCTTTTAAGTCAGAGGTTTGAAAGTTACAAAATTATTCCTTCCCATTTCAGGCACCTCAAATTGCTTGGTCGTACGAGATTCTTTGATAAGGATCAAATCTTGGTCAAGATTTGGGTTGTTAACACATACTGAGTTCTTCTTTTAGTTTTTCTATCACACCAACATTGGCATCGCAGGGAAGAAATGTATGACCTGTCGCCATGAAGCGATGCCTAATTTCTTCAAACCACTGAAGCTTTACCATGTAGATGAAAAGACTCATAATTACAAAGTACTTTTGGTCCAGCATACGAACCACTGAATACTAACAGTTTTTTTTTTTGTATTTCTTATTCAATTTAATTATTGTTTTATGCAATACTCGATATAGACAGCTTCCAATTTCATCCTTGCTGCTGTACATTCTAACCACAAACACATTGTCGTAGTTTCATTGTTTAAAAAAATAATTCCTAAGTTATACTTCCACAACTGACGCAGTAGGCGCTCCGTGGCTAAATATGGTGTAGGAAGGGGCTGTTGTAGATCCATTGCAATAACAAGTGCGTCCGTGTCGTCATTGCGACTGCTTTTTCAGCGTTGGACAGGGTATCATAAGCGTTCTGTGCTTGTAACAAATGAGCTTGGAACAAATCATCTGTCGCAATCCCTCGAAACTCATCACACTGCTTGCAGGTGTCGGACCTTGGTAGTTTAATTGAAATATTAAAATATGTGTTGAAAATAAACCGATACATCGAGCTCTTTTTCGATGTAATACTATTTTCCTCACACATTGTGCAGTATAACCTGTACATCTGTTGAACACTATTCACTGAAGTGATGTACGTTTTGTTAGAATTATCTCGTAGACTAGAGGGTGATCTATATCTGGGAAAGGATGTTATATGCTTTTCGACACTTTCAATAATATCATCAGATGCTGAATGTATTCTATTGGTATGCTTCCATCTACTATCAATTCTAGGAGAACACTGCGCGCTTCTCGATCCTTGTGCAGCTCGACTTACCCATTTCGTTGAAATACTAAACATGTAATGAAACGCAGACTGTCATAACCTAATTTCGCAACGTTTAACAGGGTGTTCTACATAGTATTGCATACTCCGGGTACAACTGAAAATACACTCTTCTTCTCTATCTTTTCTGTAAATTCTCTTTCATAACTGTTTCTTTGTCAGTCCAAACAGAAACTCTGTTTGCCTTTTATAATCACCCAACTTATAGTATTCATGAAAGATGGAATATTTCTCATTATGTGTTAATATTTTATTTTTGCACCATATTGTTGCACAGCACTGTTCATTTTCCACTCTCACTTTCATCTGCACAACTTTGCCTTCTCTGTTTGCATATTATTGTCCTTGAGCCATTAAAATCTTTCATTTATTATCTTTCCATTCCATACTATTTCTCTTTCGTTTTTCCGCTTTCACAACACCATTACTTTCCACATTACCCACAGCCGCATCATTTACGTCCGCCATGTTTGTTTACTAGCAACCACTTACAACACAAACATCTCAATTAAGTTAAACGACAAACTGGAGTCCACAGGGCCAATCAGAATTATGCTTATACTCCTCTGCAGTGTGCTACGACGGCATTGAGGGATTGGCCTTTCTTCCACCAAGAAGCTGAACAGTTAATTCTCCATCACTTGTTGTGATGCATGTTACAAGGTGTTGGGCATATCCCACAATGCATTTAGTTCAAAGAGGAAACACTAGAAGACACTAGCTTACACTTCAGCCACAAAACTAATTTTTCATGGAGAAGTGGGATTGGTCCTTCTTCCACCAAGCCCTTCAACTATTCTTCATATGAGAAACACAAGCCGAAAAATTTAATCACTCAAATGCAAGAACAAAATGAATTCTTAAATTAGCAAATACAAAACATCAAAGAAAGCAATTTTAAACTGACCCATAAAGTAACCAATTTCATAATACAAGTAAATATATTAATAACAAATCATCATTACAAAATATTGCAATCGGTATGTACGTCAACGATAAATGAACGTATCCTCATCGCTTTACTAAATTTTCAAATCCTTTTGGGGACATTTCTATTCAATCACCCAAACCTGTTAGAAATTACAGTGAGCGTTTTTTTAAAGTAAACCTACTCTAGTAAGGGGAATGCTACAAAACCATCCGACTCTTTAAAACTCCCTAGTAAATCAAGAACTAGCCATATTTTATTAGAGCTCTAAAGCTTTTCTTCTTTATTTCCGAGTTCCGCCAAGTTAGACATAATAACACAAGTTCCCATTATAAATCGACATGACTACCATATACTCTCTAGAATGATTTAATAATGAATTATTAACGAATGTTTCAAATTAACATTTCATTATGTCAACAACACCAAATGTTCGTAGCGTTAAAAAAATGACTAGTTCATACACAAGAAAAGGATTACTTTTATATATATATATTTTAGAATAAAACTTCTAACTGCCAGATTCGATCCATACAGTCACCCATTGAAGTATTCACTTATAGTACGGCAGAACTCCATATACCGACATGGAATGAAATTAGGATTATAAATCACAAGACAATCACTATTAAGAATAATGTTAGCTCAACGTGTATGTATTTCTTTTCAATTTCAGGAATTCGAAATGATAATAACAAAATTTAAATTTAGCAACACGGCAGAGGGCAAACTTTTGTCTACAAAGATACACACCTTACCGGATAATTTTGATTTTGATTTCACTTTTAACCTGCAATCTTTGGAAAAGACTTTGCCTTCTCTAAGGAATATCATGAAACTGGAAACAAGCAAAATGTCTAGCCATTTTTTCGACATACACTTCCATGCTATTTTCCTTGGGCAACATTAATTTTAATTCTTTTAAATCTCCATTCTTATGTTTTTTGCACTTTACTTTTATATCGGAGAACCAAAACACAAAATAAGTGAACATATTTTTCCCATTGCAATGAAATTAAATACTATCGCCGTTTACATAGTCGGTACTCTTATTTTCATCGCAAGTTTAATATTATTTGTATATGAGTGCCGCTGAAGAAGATAAATGCAACAGACTAAAGTGGAAATATCCAATAATTGAAATCACAGTTATATATGACAACACGAACGCCACTATAGTACTAAACGCATTCTCACCAGAGAGCAAGACTTATATTGTTCATTTAGTGTAAAAATAAATCGTGTTATTTATTGAGAAAATCATCGTCACTTCACCTCTCATGGAGATGACATCGTCTCGACGCTATACTTCAGCTTACAGGTGAAGATATGTACAGGACGTTCAGTTACAAATAGTTACCAACAACAAATATATCAGTATTTTTTAAAGTGTTATAGAGGTGCTCACATTGAGTTTATGTATTTATATTATTTATTTTCTATTTTTCAAGTGATCAAATAATATGCAATAAAAGTGTTAGTAAAAAATGCTTATGTGTAGCTTTTACAACCCCGTGGGAGTGTAAACTGACGTGTATTATGCAATGTAGGGTGCGAGAAATCACGTGATATTGATAGTAAACAAATAGCTGAAGACGGAGGTCACCGACCACAACTACAGAAGGCAAACGACGAAACAGATGGCATTCAGAAATGCAGAATCAGCGCACCAATGACCTAAGGTTCGAGCATAAACACATCGCGTAGCTACAAGAGGCACCGTTTGCTGTGGATATAGTCAATTCTCCCTCTGCTTCCTAAACCTAGATTTGTCTTCCTTCGGGGTTGATTATAATAACCCAACCTGTTTCATCTCTTGTCGAAATAAGACAAAATCTCCTAAGTCCAATCTGCAGTCTGTATTGGAATTTCCTTTGGCTTGGACTAACATAACTTACATATCCAGAGGATTAAATACATTCAACATTTTAGTTAGTTTGTACCACAGAATTTATATTTGGGTAAAAACCCAAATCCTGGTTATTTAATTTGCTCTACCGCATTACCTACTACGTACCTACTCTACCGCTCTACCTCGGACGTACGTTAGCTAATTTCCAAATTGATGGGAACCTTCCATAACAGATTGAATTATTACAAATGCCAGTTATAAAGCCAAGAATATGAGGAAGGTTTAGTATAAGAAAAAATTAGCTGAAATTTGATCAGCTCTTTCAGCATTCGACTTGATTTTCAGAATAAGTCGATTTGACGAAATGTCTTGTGGACGAAAATTCTGTTGGACCAACAATCGAATAGACGAAAAATTCGTTGGACCAAAAACCGAATTGACGAAATGTCTTGTGGGAGAAAAATCCATTGGACCGAATATTCACTAAACGAAAAGTCAAGTGGACGAATTGTCTGTTGACGAAATGTCTGTGAACGAAATGTTTGTGGACGAAATGTCGCGTGGTCAAAATTTCGTTGGACCAAATGTGCTATCATCAAATTTGCCTATCAAATTTGACTGCGTCGTTTGAATATAATTCTGTTACTAAGCTTTCCGTTGGGGGAGTAAGGGTAAGGGAACAGTTACAAAATGAAATAAATGGAATTTGAGGTTATTTCCCTAGGAATGTCTCGAATCACGATAGTTATTACCAGCTATTTTTTTTGTGTGTTTTAGGCTATGCCTGCAAGTTTTTAGTGATGTTAACAGTTTACTAACCAGTTACTTTGAGTTATTGAACGACTTGCAATACCGACATCCGTCGTGAGTATTACTATCATACCAGTACCTTTTTGATCTTATTACTTCGATAGTTTGTATAGTGCTTTTCATATGTTTGTTTCTTCCGGTTTCAGCAAGTACACTACTTCTGTCCAGCTCTTTGGGGTTTTTAAAGGCATTTTCATTATTAAAGTACACAAGGAATTATTTCCAATGGTGGTTATATTCAGGGTTCTCTACTTTTGTACAGACAGAATGCTATCTTAGTACAACTAATAATCATGTGGAAATACCGTAAGTGACAGGCATTTGTATGTTCCCTTGTTATGATTTTTATAGATTGAGGTATGAATATTCTGAAAATGGTTTGTATTGTTCGGTGGAAAACCACACATATTTCCAAGGTAATCACGCAATTCGCACATATATTACAATACATGCAGTTCAAAAAGTTTATCTATTTCCTTCACCTAACAAACTTTACACAAGGGGACTAACTTCTTTTCCTGTTTGCTTTGTTTCTTCTACTGAGTTCTCGGTTTATACCGGAAAGGGTTATGTATTCGGATCAAGCCTATTAATGGGTTCAAGACCACTAGATTCAAAATAATGTATTTCGGCGCCATCCAGTTCTGAAGCAATGTATGTCTCTTCGACTGATCCGGCTACTACTCTTGAGCAAGGGCAGCTAGGTACTGTTTCCCCTTGGACTTGTTGACGAGGTGCCAATTGCACAAAGATATATGCCGATTGTTTGTGCCTCGTCCATATGTTATGCTCCGGCAATAAATAGCTCATAAGAAGTACACAAGAATAGCAAGTAATCATATAGCTTTTTTTAGTAGATAAGTGTGCTTCACTTAGCTCTATCGGTTGTGGTATCAGTCACACTAGCCACGGTTCAAAACTTGCCAGTCTAGCGGCCAGACTCCGTTATTCTCTCTACAACAGAGGGGTCGAACTGAGCGCCTTGCTGGTTTTACTTCCTGTTGGCTCGGTTATTGTGTGCTGGCTAGCCACATTTCTTGCTTGTGGGTCTTCCAGGACATAAACGATAATCCCCTCTGTTATAACCCATGGAAAGGGGGCTGAAAATCGACCTATTAGTAAGACAATGTGTTCAACTACGTAATAAATGTTATTGTCAAGCCTATTGTGGGATCAAAGAGTATCTTTGCTAAAGCAAAGTCTCTTTCGAAGGTAAAGGTGAATCGCGGGCATGCAATAAGTGTGCGTGATCTCTTTCCTCGAAGCCCTTAAAGTCTAAATCATAAAAAGCACACTGTACGCGATCAGCCTCTACGACAGAATATAAGCCAAATCTGGCTAGCTGTTGAGGTGCTGTAAATAAATGTGGCCATGAGAGAAATGAATTCAACCATTGTGACTCCATGTAAAGTGATACCAAGTCGTTCCCAAAATATTCCATGTTGTCACTTAGTATTACAGAGTTCAAGTTAGAAATTAAAAGTTACAATTGCTACATTACATATTACAATTTTATACTAAATAAATACCTAAGATTTTATTTTGTAGCTATTATTTGATCAAGCAATGTACTTGCGCGAATGTGTAATATGTACAGAAGCATTGGTGGGTCTATCCTTGCCCCGGCCGTACATAAGGGATGTATTAGCTTTTACTGCATTTATAAAATGGCATTTTATAAACATCCCGTAGATTATAAATAAATGCTACACTAACGATATTCAATCGTCCACTTTGTATCGTCAACTAGGCAACATAAAAGTCCCTGCAATGAATATATAAAATTAGGGTCACGACGGGATAAGGTAAGCGTAGCAGTAAGATTACCCTCTCCAACGACGAGAGAAGAATAAACAAAAATAGCTTTAAAAAACAGGATTAAATTGTTATTTGAAGATGAAACTAAACAATACAACGTGACAACTAAAGCAAGATCAATAAGAGCGACTCACAAAAATAGGGATTGGGAAGTTCACTATCAGTAATTTCACAAAATAGTATAAATGAGAAGTATTACGTTCTCCTGTGCCTGTGCCTTTGTTGTGTTGTCAAAAATAAAATAAAATCAGCTAATGCTCAAATATTTCTGTTTTAATTTCCAGGCAGAAATAGACAATGCGGGTAAGTTAAAATCTGCCTTCACCTGATAATATAAGCAGGACGTGGAATTGTGAATATAGTAGATTTTTTACAGCTGTTGTTATACTACGTAACGAACAGCTAGGTTTATTCGTAGATGGTAGGAATCTTACGTCTAGAAGCTCTCTTAAAATCATATTAATTTCATGTCACAATTAACGCGACACAGATTTTTAAGGTGCGTTGCGGCAGTCAAACTCACACAAGAGATAGCCAACCCTATGTTGATTTCGGGGGTAGGGGTTACACTTATACTCTTCAGCATTCGAAAGTTAAAAAAGTAGAGGAAAATTAAACCAAGGCATAAGATATTCAAATAATATCACTGCCAACTAATGTTCTATACAAGAGGACAAATGGCACGAAACGACGCATTGAAAAATAATGGTAGGAAGTTGTACACAAAAATCAATACACACTAACAACAAAACGAAAACGAAGACCCACTAATATAATATATACACAATAAAAGTTAAAAAACGATAATCCTATAATATGTCCTAATGTCATGTCGGTAAGGAATAATGTTACTGGAAAATATAAGTACATTTTCAACGAGGTGACTAATAGTAGATTTTAATTCACCTAGTTTCATATGTTATAGACAAAGCTTGTTGTGTTTCTAGATAAACGTTGCATTTATTTTGCAATACTGCCCGTTCTTTATTGTAGGCACTGCGCTAAGTTCAAGGACGGAGCTCTCTGGCGTATTGTGCCTTTTAGGACTGGTTACCGTGTCGCTGGTGTCTTTGACCTGGAAATTCATAGACATTCTGGGTTTATGTTTACTAAATTGTTGGTCTCCGTTAGCAGGCTGCACGTCTTTATTTACTTGCTTAGCTACTAGAATATACTTAAAAAATAGGACTGAGGGCACATCGGCTGGGGGCCCAAATCGGCTTACGCAATAAGACATGACGGTTCGAAAATCTAACGGATGCCCCTTTTAAAATTTGGCAACGGTCCTATGTTTCGCATCCTATGATGTTGAAAATGTGCCTCTAAAACTAGATGAGTTTTAAGCACACAAACTAGTTTATCTTTAGCCGATCAATCCAATCGTATAATTTCACGATTTGATCATACCTTTTTTTTAGGAAAGTATTGAGTGAAGCGCCTCCACCACAACTATACTTCTCTAACTTAAATGTAGATACTGTATGCAATGCGGCAATTCGTCATCAATTCACATTTTCGGTATCACTCGATGTGTCGTCAAGATCCTCGTCAATTCACACTAACCTTTCCAAAGGCGGTGGCTAAGTGTGCGCATGAACAGAATAGTTCATGAGTTGCGAAAGTTCACGAGCATAGTCGTTTATGTCGAGAAAGAAAATGTAGTAGCCTCAAAAATAAATGAATATAACTACATTTGAAAGTGGTAAGCCTCCAGCTTGGATGTTTATTTTAGCGTATGGTTCGCCTCGGTAATCCAAGAGAAAGAGGAATATGCTAAAAATTCCTTCTGAGTGAGTTTTATAAAAGTCCAAACTTACTTCAAAATCTGTCGGACGAACTAGACGGGGAACTAACATCCTTCCGGTAGATTCATTTCGCGAAACTTGGCTAATATGTTAAATCCCTTTCTTATACCCGTCGAACTAAATCTCGGTCCTAGGACTATATTACGATACGAATTAGGATGTAAAGATAATATTAGGTCAAACAGTTTTTAACTGCCCTGGGTACAGCAATTATAGTTAAACATGTACTTAAGATTGTTTTCTTCATTATTGGTGCGCAATTACGTTTATTACTTTATATAATGCTTTTACTATTTGGTTTTATTACCTCGTATTTACTTTGCATGTTAGGTAGCTGCCTAGTCGTCCAACATGGAGATTATGGGACTTCATATTTTGTTGTTACAAAGTTAAACTCTGTTCTCATCACTTTTGTTATCTTAAGAATGTATTATTATTTTCTTTATTGCTGGAATTTGTCATAAAATATCTTAACTACTAGCCTATGAGTGATTTGGTTTATATATCTTATCTGTGTGAAGATAGGTAATATATATTAAACTTTACAGCTCTGATTTCATCCATATGATTGCTTCTAGCTTTGGATAAGTGGGACTTCAGAGCACGGCTATGAAATGTCATATTTTTTATAACCTCGTATCATCATAATGACGAACGTGTATAAGGTAGCGTGTATTTTTATTTCGCTATCCATAATTCACAAGTATGACACCAAACACCTTCTTGAACGCAAGTGGAATTTCCTTGCTTCCGGGGTGAATTGCTTAGTGGGTTGGATGATTTTTAGACGGAAAGTACTTTTTTTCTCTTTCTCAATTTTCAATGTAGATTTCAAGAGATCCATGTAACTTTTCAAGAGTATAGATAGTTTTGTCATTTAGACGTATCAATAAGTGTGGTTTCTTTTAGCGATAAGTCAATTTCTGCTTACGACCCTTCTTTCTAGACTATTCTTTAATAAGGACTAAATCACCAAGCATAACATCGATTGCTCTACGTAACCTATATGTGTAGGTTTTGGATTTAGCCTGCGATTCTGACAATTCATGTTCGGCTAAGTTCCTAATCATCCTTAATCGTTGCTGATATTCATTTGGGAACGCGTTTTTACATTCATAATGAACGTCTAGAATAAAGTTGGCTTGTTTTCCAAATATTATTCGCTACAGGCTGTATTTTACTGACCGTGTACACTGAAATTACAGGTGTGCGAACAAATTGATAGATAGACTTTAATGTAGGGTTCTTGTGAACGTATTTTATAAGGAAATTCGCTATCTTCTTACAACAATTTTCTGCTGCCTATTGTAAGCTGATTGATACGCGCACGTAAAGTTGTGCGACGCACCTACCAATATAGTATTCTATTTTATAAAATCACTTTGAAAATTCGTACCCCTCACAATCATGATGGTATTCGGGTGGACCAAAAGTTGATACAAAATGGTACACAAAAGCTTTAGCAAAAGTTGGCGTTTGAATATTCCGTAGAGTTATTGCGACGATCCATCCACTAATGTATTCTATAGACAATAATATAAATTGGCATTGTAAGCCGAATGGAATTTGTCTGAAATATCGCAGTTTCATAAATCAAACATGCCATTTAAAGAAATGGGACGCGTGGAACCCTGAGGTCTACGGTTGTCTATATTCGTTTTCAGGCACCTGTCGCAGATTTTTACGTATTCGTTAGTGACCTTTCCTAAGAAGTAGCAACGGCCGTTTATTTTCGCATACATCTCCTAGTATCCTGTATGTCCTTCTGTGGTCGGATCTGTATATTCCTTGGTCAAAATGGAAGTTAAAACGCAATTTGGTATGACCAATTTAAAGTCTTTGCCGATTCTCCCGTATAATATGTTGTTTATTACAACCTACGCTCTTACTTCATTATGCGTCAAATCTCTTTCTATATTCTCGAAAATACTCATTACTTGAGTGTCTTCTCGTTGTTTAGCCTTTCATTCCTCAGGGCAGGGTATCATGATCGAGGTGGGACATGAAGGGGTTGTATAAATCTTCTCCATCACCATGTTTAGATGTCACCTCTCCGCTAACGGGCAACGACTCATCACGTCTGCGACTGTGTTAAAGCTACCTTTAACCTGAACAATATCAAAGTCATAACGCTGTAGACATAAAGAGAACCTCATAATATGTGAATATAATAATTTAGATGTCAGGGAAGTAGAGGAAGCGCAGGATTACATGAGTTACGGCTAGAGCTTCTACGTCAGTGGTCTGTAAGTTTTTTGACTTGTTCTAACGCCTAAAGAAGACAAAGCGAAACAAGCAGGGTTGAAAACACGTGATATAAAACAATAACAACCTTCTTCCTCAGCTTAACATAAATACGTACTTGTAACCCACTCTAGAAATTCAGATTAAATGATAATGATAAACTTCACCTACTTTGAAACTAGTGGCTGCCTGATCTGGTATTTTTTTCTTTATACTATTGGTAGAACAATATCCACTTTCTTTTTTATGTCCATTCTGGACACTAGGAAATTCTCATTCCGGTTTCGAACTTTTTAACCGAACCCTCTACTTGTTCGCCGCAATCACTATGAATAATGTTTGTATTACTCGGTAAATTATCAGCACCTCTTTCACTTTGTCCGTTCTAGTTAATTAAATAACAGTTTGACATATTATTTCACCATTTGTATTAGTTTTGTCTTCTATATAAATAATAGAGTCCATATTACCTTTGTCTTGAAGCTCATCTATTTTATGGCACTCTTCCTGACTCGCTCCCCACGCTGACGCATACTTCTCCAGCTTTGACTTCTCCCAACTGAGTGACTGATCCAGTGTTGCCAATTTGAGATTTGAACTTCAATTCTTGTATGTCAGTAACTTGTGATTTCGTTAAAACTAAGAGCTCGGTCATGGACAGGTTTACTAATAGAAGATTACTTATATTTAAATCGTATGGCGTTTGTGTTTCATAATCGGCTTTGTTTACTGGGTAACTGATGGACGTCTGGACCTAAGGTGGTTTGGACTTTGGCACACATAACACACTCTTGGCCTTGTCGAAATTTCTACTTATACCAGACAACAATAAATATTTTAAAAATGTGGAAATTCTTTGTAACAATGATTAGACTTCGTCCTGAGTATATCTTGTATATGTGATTCCCCGTAAAGTCAATATACTAGTTTAGCGACTTATTTTTATGACCGAAAAACATAAGTTTACTGTTTGTTCGTTAATTCTAATAACAAGGTAAATACTAAACTGTATTACAATTGATGTCTGTGTCAACTGGAATTTCATATTGAATTCCGTTTTAACGATATACGAAGATACTGTTTTACAATATTATGCTGATCAGCATTAATGATAGCACAGAATAATTGTTTAATAATCAGTGGTTTACTGGAGACTCCACAATAAGACATTTACACAAAAGCTGGTAACACTCTCGGCATTCCTCTCACGAGGAACGATGTAGATATGATTCACCGACTGGGCACCAAGGGGCAGAGATCAACGGCGCAAATGGTCCAGGATGGAGCTCGAAGTATCACTGTGAAATTAATTTCCTATGAGATGAGGAACAATATTTGGAAAACAAAAAAGAAGCTTAAAGGGACAAAATTATTAATCACCGAATCACTTACGCCAGCAATACAAAAGCTGTTATGGGAGGTGAAGCAAACGGCGGGTTATTGCAATGCTTGGATGTCTGATGGGAAGATGATATACAAATTCATGAACAGAAAATTCGTTACATCCCATTAGAGCGACCTTTCTCTTTTGAACCAGTAGTGCAAAAATTGGCTGTTGATTAAACATTCCGTGTATAAAAAGAGAGCAAATTAACTAACAAAGTTTTTCAATTAGATGTTTTTTCAGGTAAATTGTGTATGAGTCGTGTAAAAACAATCATCGTGTATTTTGTGTATGTATGTGCGTTTAATGTGTACGTGTATGTGTGTGTGTTTATTATGTATGTATATATGTGTGTGTTTGTGTTGTATGAGTCCTTTGTTCTCCTACCCATCACAGTGCTTGTGTACAAGAGAACTAAAATAAATTTTGCAATATAGAAGATCACTTGTGATAAATGCTGTCATATGAAGGGTAATTGTTTTTTCTTTTTCTCATTTTAGCGTAGATTTTTTTCTTTATCGCTGAATTGTCGATCCCTAATCTGACAACCACGAAGAGCTGACTACTTCCGTTCCTGAGCTAACGAAGCTGCGATTTATTTCACCCCCTCTTCCCCCTCACACCATGACCTACTTGTGTCTTCAACCCTCCTTCCCTCGCCCTTTGCTCTGTTTCTTCAGTCAGTGATCACTGCTGAGTTACTGAAAACAGAATTGTCCAGGCACCCTCACGGCACATTCAATGTTGCTCATATAAATGCAGAAAGCTTGTTGAGTCACTTCACAGAATTTAAAACTATATTTTCAGCTTAACTAAATATACGTATGATTTTGGTATCAAAAACCTTTGCGAAGCCGAACCCCTTAGACAGCAGTACCATTTATCCTTTCTAAAATTTCTGAGAAACGATTGACACGGTTTACGTGCTGGTGGAGTTGGAATCTACTGGAGGGAACACTTGCATGTCAAAGTACTTCCAAAGTCGCCGAATGAATACAGCATCAGCACGGAATGCTTGTTAGGAAATACTTGTTAGGGACATTACTCCATTATTACTCTTGAATTCAGGTTAGGAAATACCAAACCTTTAATAGCATGTATTTATATACCAGCTAAAGCTAATTTTATGAACTTTCAGGACGAAATATTAATGTTCATACTTTTTTTCCGAAAATGTATTAATTTCAGGAGATATGAACTATAATCTTCTTGTATCAAATTCTCAATCTAGCCACTTCCGCAGTATACTGGAATCTCTAAGTCTTACGGTCTGCCCTATCCTCTCAACATTTCACACCAAACATCAGAATCATTAATTGATATCATTTTGACTCGAGATACAAGAAAAATTAGAAATTTCGGAAAGTACCCAGTACCAGACATCTGTCGACACCATTTAGTTAGAGCGTCGTGCTGAATCTCTGTAGGACAATAAAGCTAAATCTATGTTATACAAAGGTATGCGTAACATCGGTGATGAGACGTTGTTGCAGGATACAGCCAACATACAGTGGCAGCAAATGTATAACAATCCGAGTAGTGATGCACAACTAGACTTTCTAAATCAATCGATTTTAAATCAACTAGATAAGCATGCTCCGTTAGAACGGAAACTTTTTTTTAAATAAATGTGGAAAATCAATGTATCACTTAAAGGAATATTTACTATAAAATAAATAAAAATATTACTAATATAATTATCGGGTAATAAAATCTAGTTATAAAATTCAAGTGAAAGGTATGTTATATCCGCTCTGCAAAGATGCTGTTAGAAGACGTTGGTATGATCGCTTGAAGTCACATTGTTATGTTTAACGCTGGACTTTATTTTGTCTGTTGACACATGACACTTTCTCGGCGGTGGGAAATAATTGTACGTCAGATATAATGAATGTCGTATCACGTGTTCGAGTGACCTAACTAACTTGCCTGAATGTTAGCTTTCGTTGGCAAAGATAAGTCTTGTTGTAAATCATGACAGAAATCTTGTTATGTGTTGAAAGGAAAATATATGTTTGTCTTCATTTCTTTTTGTTGTTGTTGTTGGAAAAAGTAACGGTGACTAATCATGTTGCTGGAAAACAGCAGAATTAGTTTACCAAAAGCAAAAACTTGAATATCAATCTGAAAACTGTAAGCAATATTAAAAGAATATTTTCCCGTAAGTTAACTTTCAAAGCACCTTAATTGGTCATACTTCAACTTACAAAATTTTCAGTATAAAACAACTGACTATTGATAAACAGATGAATGTGGTATCGGTGTCTTAGCCGTGTTAGAAAATTCGGAACAAATGTTGAGATATTACAGATACAACTTGCCGTAGTCGAACTGTTACTTTTCCCGAAGAAATCTGGATTAATTTGGACAAATGGAAGGAGTCTTTAAATTTGGAGATAACCTTTTGTAAAAAAAGAAAGTAGGCGAACTTTAAGTGCAATTTTGGGATACGTCGTTATCGGGAATTTTGGAGATGAGAAACCATTGTTCTTTCTAGCCAGAGCTTTATGTTTCACATTTTATAGCTCGGTAACGCATGCTGAGGTTTTTGCCCGAGCATTATATCTTTCGTTTGAAGCGGGTTGAGAAATTTTATCATTGTGTATCCGCTGTGGCAAAATGATTGTTGTTTCTTTTTCTACTGTGGAAAAACAGTTTCATGTTGAGCTGTCATATATACATATGATTTGAATACAGCTTTAATGATTATGATTAATTAATATAAATAATTGCTAACTTTATTTTTCAGATGTATATTGTCTCAAAGAATGAGTATCCGAGGCACATAGATGTTCCGATAATTCCTCAACCTAAAAAAATTGGTTACAACCAGTTCAGTTATATGTTGGAAACTTCGCATGTTTCAAGTACAGAATCCATAAGAGACCTGAGTTACAAACAAAGGAAATGTGTTTTCAAAGATGAAGTGATATTAGATGTTGCAAATCTCTATTCATATGAGGCCTGTCGAAGACAATGTAAATATCAAGCAGCTATGAAATCGTGCAACTGTTTCCTACCAGGATTCTACAACACAGGTAAACATTTAACATATTTTGTTTTGAATTATGAGAGCTAACAGGTTAGTAGAAGGCAAATAAAAAAATGCATGAATTATCTTAATTCTTGTTTCAGGTATTCGTTGTGCCTATTGTTTTGTTCATATGTGTTTGCTTACGAGACGTGTGGTGGATCAGTGGCAAAATAGAAACCTTCTCTACACAAAGTAATAGTTCGTGTGGACTAGGTGGTTACATTAACTTTGAATTGATGCCACCAAAACAATCATGGCTGAGTTATACTCTAAAATGATACGGCTGCCTTTTGGACAAACGTCGTTCAATGGTAAATCCTATAGCAGCGTGCTATTTCACAGAAACAATGCCCGTATACACACAGCAAGGAAAATCTGTGTCTAGTTACAAGAACTTGAATGGAAGAAAATTCCTCACTGACCTTATTCACTGTGCATTACACCTACAGGTGCAGTCTATTTTGCAGTCATCAAAACCATTTTAAATGAAAAATACTAGGAAACATTGAGAAGTCTAAAGCAGAGCTTATTTCAAGCTCAGTAAGCAAACGTTTATTGATTTGTTGCTTTGTATTGACGATCAGAAACGATTATTCTACGTATGATGAATGTTTTTCAGCAATGTCTTCATTCTTTTGCTTGTTGTGTCAAGGTTTAAAACGACATACGTATGAGGTGATGCCATTCAGAGATAGATTCAACATAGAATTTTCTTCAGAAAGTACTTCATAAAAAGTTATTTTTTAAGAGAGTGCAAAATTGAAGAAGAAATTTTATCTGTGCATTTCACTTATAAGGAGAAGTAGCGAAATTACACCACCTAACTCTCCTTATTTTGTATATTAATTGAAATGTCTTATTGAGTAAAGTATATTAGATTTACTAAGCATGCCTAGTACGAGTTGTGGCTTCCAGAGGGCCATGATGTCTTTAGACTCTATCTAGTGTTCTGCCCTTCTTGATTCTGTGTATTCCTCGTAGTCCAGTGAATCATATGTATCAAAAGAATACGTGGCTTCATGTATAAAGAGAGCACCTGCTATGAGAAGTCAATGAAAGGGACCATTAAATGCCCTCATATATTGGAAATGTTTCCTAGCTATTTAACCTTTACAATGCAAGTACAACTTGAATGCTCTTCGTAAACTGGTGTGTTTTCATACAGATCAGAAGTCATGATATTTTGAATAACCTGGAGATATACCTTATTTTCAATCTATTAAAGATATTTGATTTCTATTCATGATCGCAATTCTCTTTGCTCAAAATTCGAGGAAAAGGTATGATCCAACATTAGACTTGTAATATATTAATATTGTTCTCAACGTTTTGTTTTAATCATTTTTTTTCTCTTTTAACATATTTATTAATTAAACTCGGTGTTCTTTACAGAACTTGATAACATTATGCAAACTTCCCTCAACGTAGAAGTGTTTGTGCAAGGAACATCTTATGTAGTGAAGATATATGATATGGATTTCCAATGCATTTTCGCTTTCCTAACTCTCGTTATAGGTGACGCCACTTGTTCGTCTGTTACATATGATTTACTGGACTACAAACAATACATAGAATGAATAACGATATTTGTAGGTAGAGCAGAAAACGAAATAGAGCCAAAAACCTCCTGTCACTCTAGCGGTCATAACTCTTACTTAACATATTTGGGCAAACTAAGCTTTTGGCATTGTACTATAGTTAATGAGACCTTTCAATTTATGCACAATATGTGGAGGGTCGGGTTGTGTCACTTTTCTACTTGTCCTTGTCAGTAGGTAGGATCCAATTACCCTTGTAAGAATATATGGTAATGAATCAATAGAGATATGTTGAGGCAAAGATTCTTATTGAATACAACTTGAGTATGTTGCACCAAATATCTCTATCAAATGGTTTGCATGTCAGCCGTTGTTATATAATATGTTTAAACACAGTTATATTCTATTCTTGTCCCTATATCCACTTCCCCTAACTTGAAGCAAAATCAGAACAATCATCTATATATTTAATAGTGTTGTTGGTTTCATTGATATAAATTTCCCAAGGTTAATTAGAAACGATATGTTTTTAGTAATAAAGTTGAATGTTGATGGTTAATTAGAAACGATATTTTTTTAGTAATATCGTTTAATGCAGATGGTTAATGCTGATGGGTAAGAACTTCATTACTATATGATCTGTATATAGTAATGGAATTCTTAAAATCTTACTTTTAATAACCAAACTGGAACAATTTATGTAATCTGTATGTTCTAAGAATGCAGTTATGCGAAATTTAGAGCCCTCGTCTACATGAAAATTGCAAATTTTGCATTTTTTATATTATCTTCACTTCCTCTACGCTGTTGATGGTCCGAACAGAATTTCGTAATTAAACTTCATTCCAATTAAATGGCAGACTGTAATAACAATGCATCTGTTTAACATTTTTTCACATCAGTGAATTAGACACGTTCCTAGTCTTGTGGTAAATAAGTGCATGTATTGGACAAAATAACGGATGCACTTGTCAAAATTGGGTCCTGTTTTAACTGTGAGTGGTAACACTGAATAATACATAAATTAACCGTTTCTTGTTTGCTACATGTACGAAGTACTATGCGCTAATAATAGACTCAGGCACTGTATTTGTGGACGTTGTGCATGTGTGTTGAATGGCTAGTATGTTCGACTTGACGGAGTTTGAAAGAGCTCTAATTTAGGGTTCCCGTCTACCTGGAGCATATGTGAGTAATAAAGGGACGTTATGCGGTGTAACAGAGGCACGATCCCGAAAGTCATAACTGGATTCACAGTGCGCTGTAAAACATAGTTGACGAAGTAAAACACCGGACCAAAGATGAAGCTGCAGGATAGACCCTGCCGAGCCTTAATCCGAATTGTGACGTCGCAGAAGAAAGCTATGACTTAGAAATGGACGACAAAACTTAATTTGCACCCAAACACTTCAGTATCATCCCAGAATGTGATGTGGGAACTATATGGAATGGATATTCATGGGCGTGTTACTATTCTCAAACACCTAATAACATACAAGAATACTCAAAGGCGACGTGCATGGTGTAATGCCCACAAAACTCGACGTTGGAGGACTGGCAATTTGTCGTGTGGTGGGGCAAGTCACTATTTACCCTCTCCACCACCATTGGCAGCGTGGTTGTGTGGCGACCACCCCCTCAAGCATACGACGTTCATTGTTTTAGCTTGTTAAACATAGTGGTGTCTCTATTATGGTCTAGGACGCTATATCCTGGCATTCGGCAACACCCTTTGCAGCTTTGTGATTGCACAGTTCAATCACAGGACCAGTGTATAGAGAACTCTTAGGTAACCAGGATGATAATAACACCCTTCACACTGCTGGCCTGTTCATTTTGACGATAATACTGATGATGTCAAACTTCGTTCCTGGCCCGCGCAGCCTGCATACCTGAATATCATCGAGAGATTGTAGTTTGTTTTAGAAACCATTGTTCGGCGTCAATTCTCGTACCTTGCTGGATAATATGCCCCATGAAGGATGACTTCAAAATCCTCTCACCACCATTCTGGACTTGTATCGGTCTCTTTCGTCAAAAAATAAATATGTATTGCGTGGTAAAATTGGGTCATCACCGTATCAATACAAAACGTTCCGACTTTCCATTATTTTCTCCAATACTTGTATATATAATGGCACATCTGTAGTGTAGGTGAGACAGGTTGTAAAATAATTAATACATAAAAACTTATTTTCACTTAAAAGGAACATCTGCAAAGTGATACACATCGATGCCCATCAACTTTGGAAGATATATACTACATAAACAAATAAGTATTTTTATTTTCTGCAGATACATGGTTGGCTGAATCTCCCCTTCTGGAATATATTTATGCTGGCCCTAAACGTGACAAGATGACAAGAATATTTGGAGGACACTTGTACAACGTATACATAAAATCAGTTTAAACATATATAGTAGACTACATCAGTGAATACATTGTTTTGCAAAAAATAATATTTAAGTGGAACAGAACTCCTCCCGAACATGTTGTCTCATAAAGTCAGAATTTTGCGAGAACCCATAACATAAACACCATTAGTGACAGCAGGAATGTAACGAAACTGCACATACATAGTACAGCAAATATAATATGATATGAATTGCATCATTCCATTGAGAAAACTGTT
>JAGDQP010018473.1:0-36485 GCA_022664845.1 Lepisma saccharinum | reverse complement strand
TATATCCTACTCCGGTTACGCTATTCTCTTCTAAAACGCTATATAATGATAAGGTTTCGAAAAGGGAATCTGGCATTTTCATGACAAGTTGATAGAACTTCCAGACAACTGAGATGAGGATAAATGAATTCTCTCAATTTTAACTAAAATATAATATTTTGCAGTTATTGCTATACTAAAGAATTTGATGGTTTTCTTTTATCAATATCTTCTGTGTCAAAAGACTATAAACAAGTTATTTTTTATTTTTATTTTTATGGAGTGTTTAAATTAAACGTTTGAAACAATTGTCCAGTGGATCTTCTTTGATCCACATTCACCGTTTTTGTGGCCTAAAGATAAAGGCATATGATATGTTTATGATAGTCTAATGAAATATGGAGCTGTTATAAACTAATTATTATATAATATTGTAATAATATATCGAAATCATTTAATTTATATCAAGAATATTGTAAAATCTGTGGCAGGTTTCCTGTATCGATTCATGAATCCCTCAATCATCATCTAGCGCTTTCTTTTCGGCAGTTAGAACGACTTATTGCTTTTATATCCACTCTATAAGTACTGATTATGGGGAAAATACAATATATATATATATATATATCAATGAAAGACTAGTTCTTTACACAAGCGGCAATGAATGACATGATGGCTAAAAAGGCACAAAGGCCTATATATGCCTTTTCTCTTCGCTCATCAGTTTAATTGGATATCAGGTTTTCTTCTATACAACGTCTAAAGTAAAGTATTTTCTACAAAATATCCTCTCTAGAGGTTAGGTTTAGGAGAATAGTTTTGAAGGAGATAATGGATTGTTGAATTCATTGTGATCTACTTAGGTATGTACGCATGTTGAAGCAGAACAGCTTGTAAGTATAAAAGGGATAATTTTGCTTACTCTTGGAAGAAAACCAACTTCTCGTAATTTCGTAGTAACGTCACAGATAGGAATGGGTAAGCACGCGGGTTCGAATCCTGCGGGCGACTATCAAAACTGAGATTTTCAATTGTTTCCGTCTATTTTGCTAGGTGAAAGTCACAGGTTAAGTAAGGTAATGAATGTTACATTTTGACTCTTCCCCTATATTGGCCCGATCTAGAGATGCAAATGAGCTGAATAAGTTCAAATTCATGGAAGAAAGTCAAGACAGGATAGAGAAATCCCTTAAACAAAGTGGTCCTACTTTAGAGCAATGATCATACTTTATACATTACCATTATCATATAGCCTCCATGATAATAGTAATGTATAAAGGAATATGTGCCTTCAGATATGTTAAAAGTAGTAAGATTGTATAATGTCAAGTCATGCAATTATCTGGTTTATTTCTCTAGAAAGAGTATACAATTTTAAAACTACTTTTCCAAAATGATAATTTTGGCTTAAGTTTCCTTATTACAGGTATGATCTTATTTGTTTATTTGGTATGCGTATAGTATAGGAACGTCGTAATTGATTTCATCAATATTTTACTTGTAGCGTAATGTATTTGTTCTTTAAAATTTGATTTGATAATTACAATTACTAGACTTGTTTAATTTCACATTGATTATCATTGGTCCGGAAAAAGGCACGTTAAAAGCATATTTGAAATAAGTATCGTCCTTAACAGCTACAAAATCGTTGCGAACCGCATTGTATGTTAATCGGAACATAAATGTACATGAAAATATAGCTTATGGTGTTATAGTTTCTTCTATACACTTTGTATAATATTTTAAACACTTAAAAGTATCTATTTTTAAATTAAGTTGTCGTTATGTGTCCATTTTCCAGTCATAACCTTAAATAATATTCCATCCATGTTAACTTTTACTATTAAAGCTTATGTAATAATAGTAGTCAAGATTCAAGTAGTCTTAGCTAATTTAATTTCAAAGTTTATATTGCTAACTAAGTAATCATTGCATTCAGTAATATACATTGTTTCTATTGAATAAATGGATTGAAGAAACAAATGGTTGAAAGCCATTCAAATTATCTGTAACCATGAACGTAGTTGTATCGTGCTTTTCAAACAAGTCTTCAAAAAGAGTCGAAATTTCTGACTATTTGATCAACGTGCGTTACAAATATCTAATGAGGCAATTATCTCATTACCCTACAAAAAACATTGCACTGCTAAAATATCAGATTCTGTATAATCCCTTTAATACATTGCTATTTGAAATTGTGAACTTATATAGCCATTCCAATATCACTTTCATTTTTCAAAATAATATTTAGTTTTCTCAAAATACTGTGCACTTACGTTTCTGGAACTACCTTAATTCAAATTTTGTGTTATTTAATTAATAAAATATTTAATGTCATTAAACTTATTAAAAATATTTCATGAATGAAGATACAAGGGATGTGTGTTATATCTTCGTTTTCTGTAATAATGCACATATGAATCAAGGATATTAAAACGTTCGTGCACTGTAAAATATCAACTAGCACTATCAGAGAGTTCAATCAACATTAACAGCACATCCATTGTGTTGAAACACAGAAATCAACACAGTTTGTTGTGTTGATTTTACACAACTATAGTTTGTAATGTATTTTCTGATATATATATTTTCTTGATCTACGGATAGCATGAGAGTATTTTTTATGCTATTGCTATTTAATAAGAAATGAAAGGGTAGAATCGTTATATTTTTGTGCTATTTTCAGTGTTTTAAGTTCATGTTCGTCTTTGATCTATACAGTTAATTAATAATTAGTTTCCATTTTAGGCCTATATCTTAAATATGTTCGTCTTTCGAGTATCATATTGTTTACAAGTTTTTCTGATTTTAAACAATTTGTATATTTTCCATAAGGTTTTGTTTCAACACTAGTATTTGTACGTTCACAGAAATAAAAAGAATTCCCGTCAGCAAACGCAAACAACTAAATCTTTAGTTTTCAACATTACACAGAGAACTCCTATTGTAATTTTAAAATACTTATAGTAAATGCATGTCAAGATTCAACTTTTGATATACTAAAATATTAAAACTTTAAACTCCAACCGACAGTTTAAATAACAGATCAAATGGACAATAATTTTCTACCAATTTAAGCCTTCAGTTGCAATTTAAAATCTGAGTATTTTAATATAACAAATGTTTGAACTGAATTGAATTGAATTGTATTATATTTATAGCCTTTACGCACCACAGGCTCAGGTCAATTTTTCTCTCAAACTCATCTACATAATGCTGATGGTCCCTAGTGCACTCAAGTTTTGGAGCATATATATAGTACCAGTGACTTATGACACACACGATATAGGTAAGTTTACGGAAAGGAGGGAAGGGAATACAAATTTAAGAGAACATGTTTTTTGTGCAGTGACTGAAATGAAGATAGACGCACAAAAATTTGATGTGAATGGGTTGTGGGGGGAGTCCATTATGAGACGAAAGGTAACCTACCACTACAGGAAAACTCCTCCCGTTTGCTGGGCTTCAAAACCAGAAACCTGCGTTAATAGTAGGTAGAAGACCTAACTGATGACAATGCGTAAAACAAGTGTAGCGAGTGGAAAGAGGGTGTTTTAGATGGAAAGGGTTGTTGAGGGGGAGTTACAAGTGGGAGTGTACCTCGAAAGGGTTGAGAGGGAGGATGAGTAGGTTGGTGGGTACCTTCCAACCACAAGAATTTCAATGAAGTTGGACATTAATTACTACCTCGTTCTCTAGAACGAAGAAGAGACCCACCTCTCTTTGTCCCCCGACCTTTATCCAAAACCCAACCTCGGTTTAATTACTACATACGCCCTCCACTCTTTGGTGTGTGTGTATGTGTGTGAGTGTCGGTCGAAGGTCTGAAATTGGGAGTTGTTAGAGTGGGAAAAGCGAATTACCGTACAAATTACATACAAAAATAGCACAAATTATCTTCAGGTTTTTGCTTTGTTCAGGATAATTTCAAGCCATTTTCAAAGAGCCAGGAGGCTGGGATGGACAGAGGGAGACACAGGGAAAGAGTGAGTGAGTGAGAAAGAGAGGGAGAGAAAGGGAAAGAGAGCACGTGTAGATTGAACGAAACCTTTTTAACCCCGGTATTTTTATAATTTTCTGCTCTCAAACTCTCTCTTACCCGCTGTGTTCGTTTTTATGCGACAATGTTGAGTGTGTATGAGGTGTTCCTGTCTGCCAGTTCATGGTGAATTGATTGTAATGAAGAACAACAAGAACCCGGTGTAAGCTGACTAAGCGAGGGGATATGTCATTAAGGGAAGTGGAAAGAGGGGGGAAAAGAAGTTGCAAACAATAAATCTTCCACTTTCTCTCTCTTTCATTTCAAATGAGAGAAAGGAGAGATTACTAATCTGTTGTACCAGGATTTTTGTCGTCGTTACAATAGTTCTGTAATTGCGTTTGTGGAAGGGATACGGATACTGTTCGGGTCAACGCAGTATAACCACCTTCTCCGTAATGAATATATTTCCCTTCTGTTGGGATATAACAGCATTTCAGCAACCAAGGTACCAAATGTAGATTACTGAAACCTCTCCAATCTCTAAGAGAAAAAAATATCTTCCATATCATCATCAAGCCACCGTATGTAACAGTAATATTTTTTTCAGTAATAACAATCTAATCTTTAAGCGCTACGATTAATACAAGCATAAACAGCCATAATTATCTATTCAGAGCACGCTTAAGATCTGAAGATAACGTCATAAATGGTAAAATAAGATCTGAAGTATAAACTTTTCGCATAGTGAGTAACGTTAACTTATTCCCTAATTCTAACCCAACATTATCGCGATATGCTTTAGACTAGTATCTCAGTACAATCTTTTATCTTAACTCACATATATATTGTATTTCAACTCCTAGAAAACACTTGTACGAGGGTGGATCAAATATAAACGGGATTTTATTTTTTATTTAAATTCAGTTATTGAATACCACAAGGCAATTACAATTTATTTTTCCACATAGTTTCCTCCTTTGGAAATGCATTTCTCCCAGCGTATGAGCAGCTTTTTGATGCCCTCATCGTAAAAAGAACAGGATCGTGACACCAGCCAGTTGTGCACGAACTCTTCCACACTCTCGTCATCTGCAAATCGTTGCCCGCCTAGAGCTTCTTTAAGCGGTCCGAACAAATGTAAATCACAGGACGATAAGTCCGGGCTGTAAGGAGGATGTTCAAGTGTAGTCCAGTGCATTTCCTGTAGCTTCGAGACAGTTCGAGCTGCAGTATGGGGTCGCGCATTGTCGTGCAGGAGAATGATCTGTCGAATCGATTGGTCTCGTCTTTTGCGCCGATATGCAACTCTCGCCTTGTTCAACAGCTCGCAGTAGTATTCAGCATTTATTGTGCGTCGCTCATGTAAAAAGTCAATCAGCAAAATGCCTTTCCGATCGAAAAAAACGGTTGCAAGAACCTTGCCAGCTGACAGTCGAGTCTTGGCTTTCACTGGTGCTGCCTCCCCTTTCCTCCGCCACTCCTTACTGGCTTGTTTGGATTCAGGAGTGTAGTGGTGAACCCATGTTTCGTCGCCGGTGACGATCCGACTCAAAAATGCATCACCTTCTTCCGCAAACCTTGCTGTAAGCCTCTGACAGACCTCCAAACATCTCAACTTCAGATTTTTGGTCAAAAGGTGAGGGACCCATCTGGAACACACTTTACGGAACTGTAGGTCGTTTGTGATGATTGCTTGACAACTCCCATAGCTGACTCCGACTTGTTCTGCAATTTCTGATACTGTTACTCGTCGATCGTCGTCAATAATGCCTTTAACCGCACGAATGTTTTCGTCCGTAATGCTGGTCCGAGGACGGCGATCGTGTTGCTGATTTTCCACACGTTCTCGCCCTTCCTTGAACTTTTTATGTCAGGCATACACATGCGTCCTTGACAATGTTTGAACCCCGAGCTGTGCAGTCAATCTCTGGCAAATTTCTGCCGCTGTAACTCCTTCACGAGCAAGGAATTTTATAATTATGCGTTGCGCAGTGGAGAGGTGGACCTGTTGCTCCGACATCATGAGCGGTACTGACGAAATGGCGGGAAATATCTAACAGCACGCTCTCTCCACTCTCAGCGGTCCCGCCTAAGCATAGCAGAAGCGCGCGGCCAGTCCTACCAACTGTTTATGTTCAGGAACAAAAATCCCGTTTATATTTGATCCCCCCTCGTAGCACAACTAAAAGTATACTTTTTTCTGGAGCTATGTTTCAGGACAACGGCATTTGCATGATTTACTATGTATAGTGTAACTTTTATATTGGAGTGTTAATAAAAAGTCAAAGAACACTCTTTTACTTGGGCAATGGAAAGAAAACTAAATTTGTTGAACTAAACTTTATTTAAGACCTCTAAGAAACTTTGGCTGAGACCGAATGGATGATGATGTGAGAATTTGTTAAATAAAGAAAACGGAAGCAAGCGAGAAACCCGTGAGAAAACACTCCACTGCAAACCCCACATGGCACGAACCGGGAACAGCACTCACCAGGGTTAAGTGCTCTACCACTTAGCCACCACGTCTCTTGAAAGTTTTGAATATCCCATCAAAGAATGAGTGTAAGGTCCTAACTTTAGGGATATTTTCAGACAAAGGCCGCCATCTTGAATCAAGGACAAATTAATCAAATTATAATGGGGTTCCATTGCATATTATATAAGATTCCAATTATCTCATACATTCATTACGGTCTTCAGATTCGCTATAATTGTCTCATGAAATTAGAGATAGCATTGAATAAAGAAGGAAAGATTGAAGGGAACCTGGTATCTGGGGGACGTAGGTGTCGTATCAGAATCGCCGATTTAAACAACCAACATCCATAAAAATAATCCATAACACCTCATATCAAAATTTCTAGTGATTTAGATTGTTGAAAATTACTTGGTAGTGGTACTCCGAACACTGCAAACGAAGGATGAATCAAAACAATGCTTTTGGTGTCGTTTCCTGGAGTCCGAAATGCAGCACACGATATATCTTATTGTTAGACAGAGATACAATTCTAAGCTCATTGCTGTGATGACCCTCATCCAAATATCGTTTCTAACAAGTGCATCCCATTCTAGTCATTGATTCGTAATTGACTGAAAATTACCGCATAATTGTTGATAGGTGTATTCTATGCATAGTATTGAAACAGCAGGCTAGTCCCTAAATTTCGTGTAAACAATGGGGTTGCGTCGCTAACAAAATAAAAGCAGCGAGAGACGAGGAGTACAGCGTACCCTCAGGACTAGCTACACTGATATCGACTCCTGAATAAAGGATATGTTAAAGTAATTCGAGAAATAGACACATATTTCATTTCAGTCGGAATATGGAGACATAGCAAAAGGATTATGAGATGATCATCAACTTTGTCTCTTAACGTCGAAACAATCGTAAGTCAGATACTAACACACACAGAAATAAAAATACACATACATAAATACATCTTGAGAATATCTAACACAATTAACATAAATCCAGAATACCCAAGCAGAGATTACATAAGTAAGAACCATGTTATTTAAGAAATCTCAACTAACCTGATATTCACTGTTTAATGTGTAGTAAGGTCTAGACAAAAGATGGTTGTTTAAGCAATTCTGAATAATGGACGTTGGAGAAGAAATATGGCAATTCTCCATAGAAGATTATAAAACACTCTTAAAGATGTTCTGCAGTTTGTACTAAAAAAATACTGTCTTTCAAAAGCACTTGTAGACCAATTGAAGTAGTTTGAAGCTAAGTCCGTAAACGTGGAAATTAAACAGAGCCCGAAGAAATGTTTACTTTGAAGCTTTTGTAGAATATAGTTGAAGTGCCTGAGGACCAAACAACTGTCCTAAGACTGATGCCGGACTGAGCGACGAGGTAAGAAAAGGTAAGTTTTTATACTGATTTATTTTAGGATGCCAGGAGTCTCTACTCTTTTACTGAGTATGACTTCATGTTATAGGTGTTGCGGAAACGGACATATGGTAAGATTCCCAACATAAGAGTCCACTGGAGTCGGGAAATAACCTTGATAATTTTTTCTTGAATTTTTATATGCGCTCATTCTTGAAGAACGTATGTAATAACTATTTTCAGAACTGTATCACTGCTCACTCACTTCACTGAGAAACTTCTCTTGGACGACTTCATATTAATGCCAATGTATTGATTCAGTGTAATAGATATATTCAGAAACGTGCTTTTGACTTGAATTTTTTCCTCTGATATTCCATGACGAAGTTAATAACTTGGTGAGAATGTACGAGCTTACTTCCCCAGGCCAATTCTTAGTAGTTGAGATCACAATGCGAATTGACATTGACAAGTTCTCTGCTATGGGAATTATTATGGTAAAACTCGTATCAATATTACGTCTGAACAAATGCTTTAGTTGATGATTCGAGCTACTAAATCTTTGTATTATGTCTCATTAATTATTCCATTTATTGAATAGATACAATAATCCTTACAAACTACAAGCAAAAATATCGAAGAAATATTATGGTGTACATATTATTTTGGTTAGCTATCTAAATAATAATGTTACAGTATAATATATAGAAACACAAGATCCATGGAGTCCAATAAATATGGTGGATGGGTCCCAGGTCTCCCTAGAAAGTCGATGGTTGGGCTCAGCCCTCCCGAGCCCCCTCTGAATTTAATCGCTGCTCTTAGACGAATGCTCCACTGTTTCAAGTATTTCATTGTACGGATTCGTCATACCAATTAACGAAGCCTGTTCAAGATCAGGATGCAGCAGAAACTGTCAACGTATGGCCCTAATAGACATGTCCAGTCTTATACATGGACCATCAACGAAATGTTTCAATCACGCAATAACGAGGGTGTCTTCTAGGTCAATGGTGAGAAGAAACCATCATAACAACAGGCACTTGAGTAAGAGCAACCGCCCCTGGGTGTAACCATTCAAGATCATGCCAGGTTTTAAAGTAATGGTGTGGTGTAGAATACGGAGCATATGTATTATCGAACCAATATCCGTCGACATTACCCTCAATGCTCAGCAATACTTGGAAATTTTCCCGTTATCAACGTTATTTCCCTTGGAACTGGAAATTTAATTTCCATTTGTTCTTTCCAAACATTCAGAGCTCCAACACAATTAGAAGGAAGCAGGGCGCTTAGTTGAAGATTGTCCATCTTTGGTGCCTGGGTTCCTCGGCTCGATTCCAACTCATACCATTTGGGATTTGTGGTGGACAAACACTGTGTGTGTGTTGGGAGGGGGAGTCCACGGGACTCTCGCGTTTGCTTTTACTTTCTTCATTCTATCAATGCTCTCCTTATTTTGCTTGCGAAAGGTCTTATTCAAATAAAAAGCAAATGTTCATCAATGACTTGGTACTGAATTTCCTGGTTATTGGATTGGGCGATGTGGCTGGACGTGATATGATCTTTCGAGTAGATATCCATAGGTACTCGACTGAACCAATAATCTAAGGTGGTAATTCGCAAGCAGCTGCTTGTCTGTGTTAATTATGGATCAAATAATATTGCACCTGCGCGTAAATAGCCCCGCCTTAATAGGGCTCTCTAAGTCGAGACACTATCGTGAATGCTTGTCCCTGAACAACTGAAAATAAAAAAAAAAATCAGAGTTTCCGGGTATAATCAAACTATTCTATATTTGAAAACATTATCAACTTTATCCTTTTTCGCTGAAACTAACAAACTGAGATGGACAGATGTAAAACACTTCCCGCAGGGTCACTCTCCATTAATCATTGTGGCAATAACACATTTTCAGAACACACCTCTAATACCACTACACAAAAATTCTACGCTTTTTTTTTTTAAAAAAAAAAGAATGTTTGTTTCTCATGTTCGAAGAGCAACCAAGAAGACTTCCTAACAACACCTAGAAATGTCACAACCAGCTACGTAAGCAGGTTTTGTGCAGGAATATGTCAAGTTTGTAAAACCAAAAAGCAAAAACAAACAAAAAAAAAATGCCGCCAACATTTTATTACACTCATACACTCTAATGTTCAATATACCTTCGACGATGTCTCTATGAATCCAAAAATATATTATATTTGCTTGTAATTTGATTGTGAACGTCCTTCGTTTATAATGCAATCCAGAGTCTGACCAGTAGAAAGAAACCAAGATTTTCAAATCAGCGACCTCGATTTATGCAATCGTTTTTAATGCAGAGAAACTATTTTTATTATTATTTTCTACTAGTTTCTCATCAGTTGCAATACCCATACCCTTCAGCACAATGTTATTTGAAAAGCTACTGACTTAAAAAAGACGTAATTTTCGCTACTGGAGACGGGATAGTGTAAAGGGCCAACTCCGAGATCTAATCAGTTTTCGATTTGCAGAAGAGATGGTTTGAACTTCCTCTCTCTGCAAGAAGTCTTCCCTGGCCAATATCTACCTTTATATGAATGGACTTCAGTAATCCTATCCAATTTCTGGATATTGTAGAAATGAACAAAATTAAAACATACCCATATTTGTGGAGGGGTCGCTCAAAGATTATACCATGTGCACAGGGTATTATGGATAGGTCTACAAGGCCCGCGCCTAGGGGCGCACTTTACAAGGAAAAATTAGAATTTGGTGTTTAAAATGCAAGACGAAAACAATATTTATTTAAAAAGCGTTATGAGAGAGCGTCAAATACTGTCACATTTAAACCGCCTGACCCTTTCGTAAATAACTGACTTCACGTAATTTAAAGTTAGGTTAATTTACATTAGAAAGAGTACAACAGAGATTAGAGCTTATATTAGGAACACTAAATATTCTTATTTTTGTCTTTGTAAACACCAATATCCATTATTACATTCTTTTCTTTAGGTCACAATAGTGCGTGGTGTTCTCAAATCTTGCAACGTTAATTTAGCTCATTTCCCGCCGTCATACAATGATGAAATTTTACACAGTAACGTATGTATGTCCGGTGACAACACAATATTCCATTGTTACTTTCACATATTTCTATATATTTATATATTTTAAAAGCATAATGAATGTTTATTATTATTAATATTACGCATAAATACTAGCCTGTAACGATTTAGCGTTTGATTGGTTGCAGAACACCTTAGGATTGGGGTAAAAAATAATAAAAACATTTTACAGACATACTTTTCTTAAACAATTCGTACTAATAAAGTAAAAAATAATTTTGTTTATGCATGACTTTTAAAAAAGAAGGTATGGGGCGCACCAACTGAAGAATTTTTAAAGTATGTGAAAGCGCGCCCTATGCTTTTCTTTTTAGTCATACATAAACAAAACTATTTTTTACATTTTAGTACCAATTGCTTAAGAAAAGTATGTCTTTTTTTAAATTATTTTTTAGTCTATATCTTGTGTAGGGCTTTGCTGTCATTTATACCTCTGCTAATGGGCAAGAGGTACTTTGTGTTAAGTGTGCATGAAGGCGTAGTTTACTCTAATTTTCGTGGGTAGGTACCTTTCGTTCGAATCCTGCTGCCGATCGCCCTGGCTGACGTTTCCCTTTAGTTTCCTTCAGTTTCACCAAACAAAGGTCAGACCGGACGCTACCCTCCCATACCCTATTCTGGTCTGATCCAAAGATGGATTTAAAGACCTTAAACAAATAAAAGAAATATCTTAACGTGTCTTTAATGACAGAAGAAACAAGCCTTAATTTTCTCTCTAACTTGGTTTTATATCTACAAGAAATGAACATTCCTGGAGATGGTGTTTAAAATAATTCAAAGAGTCGCCCACGTATTAAAAGTAGCGAATTAGTTTCTAGTGTCGCTTTTGTCCATTCCTAGGAATTTTGTAACTTTAAGTTGCTAGTTCTTAGGGGCGACGTATTGGCGAGTGGACCGATATACTGACTAACAGATACCGGTACATAGCAGGGTTCAATTCTGTAAATCTACGTTTCTTTTTCCTACAAAAAGAGAAGTGGCAAAGAGGATGAATCAATAAATGTTTAATAGCGATGAGAAAATATGATGACTTTACCATTCTTTAGTTTACTTTAAAGTGTTTTCGTGATATAAATGTCTCATGCACTTTGTATTTTGTACAATAATTGTAATCTTTTAGATTTTTTTTAAACTTTTAAAATATATTTAGAAAAGTTTAGTGTTTTGTCTTGTAATTGTTAATTATTAGATTTTTCCCTCTGGAATACTTTATAAACGTGCAGTATTCATGAAATTTTATTGTTTGTATTGTGATTGGAATTGTTAATCATTAGATCTTTTAGATTTTTTTCTTCTTAAGAACTTTATAAAGGTATTTAGGAAATGTTTTGTTTGTAATTGTTAAAATTGTAAATCTATCAGGAGATTGCAATGTGCCATTTGTGATGTTAGAGAAAGTACAATCCAGAAACGCTTGAAGTTAGAATTCTTCTTAAAGCTGCATAAAGGCCGTGAACGAAATGTAATAACAATACTGTAAATAATAAAATTTAAAAATAGTTTGTATTACCTTCTTGTTCAGTGTAATTAACATATTTTCAACAAGTAGCCTACAGTAATTTAATTAAAATTTCTCATTTTATTTAATGAAATTATTCTCTTGTTATAATATTATTGAAACGTATTTTGTAAATAAACACACTGCCAGAGTTAAATAATTATTATTTCGTTATTATTATTAATGGCTAGAAGACGGAGGAGAGTAATTTGTCATATTGTGAGGGTAGGAAGGGGGAAAGGATGGAAGTGGTAAAGGTGGAGGGGCGGGAGCACTGGAAATCATGGGCCTACGGCGCCTAGATGTATAAATCCCGCCCTGCATGTGCATATTTAAAAATGACTGTTGCTTCCTCGTCATTTAAACCTGAAATTAATTCAGTCTCTCAATTTTTGTAAATAATCACTAATTGTAAGATCCAACCTTAACATCAAAGCAATGTCACAGAAACGAAAAGTTTTTGCAGAGGAACAGACAACTTGTTGCAGTTCAATCTACGATTCTCCCATGTCGTGAAATGCTTAGAATTTAATTTGATCACATGTATTAAAATGTTCAAGTTTAATGTGATTTTTTTTTTTTTTTTTTTTGAAACAAGCTATACAATGAAAATGGTTGTTTGATCCGTGACAAGCAAGCAAGATGTTGCACTGGAAAATTGGTGGGACCAATTTCTCTCAGTCACAGTCTCTCTCTCTTTCACACTCCCCACACCCCTATCCTGCGTGTGATCAAAGCAAAACCGATTTTCTAAAACTCTCCCCAATGTCTGTCTCTCTCTCTCTCTCTCTCTCTCCTCTGTGGTCAACGGAGTATGATATACCGTCGCACGTGCCTTGTATACTCATACAGAAATTTATCAATTGGCTTGTTGCGAAAGTGTGTGTGAGGAGACGGGGAGAAAATCGGCGTGAGTGCACGCGTTCATATATATATATATATATGCGTGTGTGTATGTGTTGGACTAAGAATAATGCACAGCCTTCCGGCCGTGTAATCAAACCCGTAAAAATAATATAAATCGTTTCAGTCAGAAGGAAATATGAGCACATATATATTTTTACGTCGTGTACAGAATTTTCAATTGGATATTTACTATATAGCAAAGGAGGGGTTGAGGTGATGGTGGTAGGACAAGTTTTGTGGGTATGTGAGTCGGGAGGTTCCAACCATGTTTAATCTAACAGAGTGGTATTGATAGACATCAACGAATATTTTCAAAAGCAGCAACCTTTGAAAGATAGATAATTTCTTTTATAGATCATAACAGCAGACACAATGTTCCTCAAGTTTTTTTTTTTTTTTTTTTTTTTTGTTATTGAATCATGCTTTCCTTGCTAGTGCAATTCCTAAGCTTCCAACAAATGGTTTAAATGACTACACATGGATTTTATTGCTAATTTTGATATTTTTTTTATGCAACGTACCATTTTCATTGAACATTTTTTATTTTCGTTCAAAGTAGCTTGTAATAACTGTCAATTTCCTAATATGTTTTTTTTAAAATAAAACATTGATATCAAATCACATTATTTTTACTTGAAATGCTTACAAGATATATTTGGTGTATGATGCAGCTATTAAATTTTAACCTTGTCGTATGATTTTCAGTGTTACGAAAATAACCTATGGATATATTTTATGTGATTTACAAAACCGGCTACCTATTTAATATGTCTTAGTGGTAAATATATATATATATATATATACACCCTCCATTCCAAAAGAAACCGAACGTTTTAAAAAAACAAAAAAACAATGTACATTTTGGAACAAATCATTTTTATTAATCAATGTATTCCCCTTCTGCATCGATACACATATTTGCACGCTCCAACAAGTTGTCAAACGACTTCTCCATGTCCTTTATTGGAATGGTCTTTAGGACGGCGGTCGTCGCCTTCTCAATGGCTTCAATCGATGCGTGCCACTTTCCTTTCATCGCCAAATGCAGTTTCGGGAACAGATAGAAATCGCACGGAGCGAGATCTGGTGAATAGGGCGGATGATGCAAACGAATAATGTGATTTTTGACCAAAAATTCAGTTACAAGTCGCGAACGATGTGATGGTGCATTATCGTCCAAAAGAGTCCAACTGCCGATTTCTCGATATTCGGGCCGAATACGACGAATTCTTGCCAGCAAACGCTTCATGACGCCAAAGTAAAACTCTCCAGTGACTGTCTGGCCGGGCTGAACAAATTCTTTGTGGATAATTCCTTTTGAATCGTAAAAACAAATCAGCATCACCTTAACTTTTGACTTCACCAAGCGACTTTTTTTGGGTGGTCCTTCATCCGGCGCTCTCCATTCAGCACTTTGCCGCTTTGTTTCGGGCTCATATTCAAAACACCACGTCTCGTCACCAGTTACAATCGATTTCAAGAAGTTTCGATCCTGCCGAGCACTTTTAACAATGTCTTTGCAATGCGCAATTCGATCAACTTTTTGGTCTTCGGTGAGTTTGTGTGGTACAAACCGCGAATTAACCTTCTTAAGGCCCAAAACTTCGGTCAAAATTCGGTATGCGGTTGTTTGAGGAATGCCTAATTCCATTTCAATAACTTTCACCGACGCTTTTTTGTTATGTTTGATGAATTCACGCACTTTTTCGATGTTTTCTTCCGATAATCCGGTTCTGGGACGGCCTGATCTTTCGTCATCATCCAGCGTCTCTCTACCCGATTTGAATCGCCTGAACCACTCGTAAACTTGCGTACGGGATAGACACTCATCACCATATGCATTTTGTAGCATTTGGTGCGTTTCAGTAAAAGGTTTACCCAGTTTAACACAAAACTCAATTGCAGCTCGTTGTTTGAAACTCATTTTCCGACCGATGTACACAACACACTGACAGTTGAAACGCAATAACTATGTTGCCGTGCACCCAAATGTCATGACATTTATACCAGTTGTCAATGAGGGACTACGCCATCTACCGGTAAAATATTACAACAGATGGCACTAGTGGTACTATTTGTTTTCAACAGTTCGGTTTCTTTCGGAATGGAGGGTGTATATATTTTAAAATGTACTTTTTATAGATACTATCACGTACGATATTGTGTGATATACGCTATTAAATTGGTTCTTTTTGAATGGCAGACCTCCGTAGCTGTGATAGAATATGTTTTTATAACATTTATGCAAAGTTATATGCTATATTATTAAAAGGATTGTTACGGACCCGCAAACAGTAATTTAACGTGTGGACCCATGATATGAGAGGCAGGATACATCTTCGGTCGGTCAGCAAATTGCTTCCATTTCCAAAGAAGCCCTTTTGAATTCAACGAAGAGTTATTCAGTAGGATGCTGTGTATCGAACTGGTGGATACGTCTTACCAGAAGGTGGTGAGGTTATTTGTGATGTACAAGGTATGCCTGAAAATTTTCCGAACATAGGCTAGAAAACGAAAAAAAAAACATACCTACTTTGTTTTAATTCCTAATCACCTTCGAAATAGGAACCTTCAGATTCCACACACTTAACATAACGATTCCGACATTGATGGAAACATGCGTGGAATGCCTCCTTGGGTGCTGCTGTCGATTTGTGCATAAAATCTTCTCGGATCTCAAAGCGGGTACCTCTGAGTGTAAAATTGACTTTAGAGGTAAGATAGATGTCACAAGGAAGTAGTTCGTGGTGTATAGAGCTGAACAAACAGCTGACAGTATTAATTATTTTAAATATATTTTTGGTGTATTTCTGATTTATAATTATGTATTTATTAATTTGTAATTTTAATTATCAATCTTACTGGAACTCCGAACGCTTTCGTTTTAAATATACTTTTTTAATAAATTGATCGACACAAAATGAGGATGGATTTTAAATGAACTGTACTTGTGTTTGAACTAATAATAGTTAGCAATTATGAACTATTTCCTATGTTTATTTTCTTCTGGTCTACGGTTAGCGACTTTCAAGTGAAGAAGGACCTCTCTATTATCCTTTACGAAAGTGATCATGTGATTGACGCGATCCGTTATCGAGTTCTGTCATGGAAAAAAATAGAGTATTGAATCTGATAAATGAAAAAAAAATTCCTTTAGCATCGTGTGATATTCAGCAAAATGAAATACAAAATATTAATTGTATCAATAGCGTCTTCTTTGCTGACTTATTGAAGGAACGTATGCAGAGATTACTATATTGTTTTAATGTCTGGTCGTTTAGACGAAACATGTAACACAAGTTAAATATTACAATGAAGAAGAAAGTATTGTAATTTTAATATGTTACCTTTTTGTTTATTCCAGAAGCAGTACATATAAATTGTAACTATATTATATAAAGTTCCGGGCAACAGAGCTTTTTTGAAGATGGCGGTCCTGCGTTGGTGACTTCTAATGTAAAGTCAGGTATTTCGGAATGGAAGTTAATTGCGTTTTCCTAAATTGCACATGACATAAGAATAAGATAAAAATCAATTAAGAGGAAAAGCAGCACTATGCCTTTCACTCGTCCCGAGCCGGATGTGATGCTGGTGTTTGTATACAGAGTGGACAAAAATTAGTTGTCAGTATTCTAGGGAAAAAATTCTCATCAAACCAGAAGAAAAGGATCATTTAAAGAAATTTCGATCTTCAAAAATGACGTCATATGTCGACAAGTAATGACGTGAGCGGGATCGGATTGGAAAATTACATTCTAAGTAGTACCCTATACATCTGTTGTAGTTATGTTTATGATTTGCAGTTTAGAGGGGATATCTATGCTTGCCCAATTAAACCATTTAATTTCGTGACAATGGAATTCTTAGGTTGCGAAACCTGTCTATGCGACACTCACTCTCTTAATCACAAACATTGCTTAAATAGGTGAATCGAATACTACCTTGAGTGTGGTTTGCTATGCCGATCCCGTTTACATCGTTACTTGTCGACATATGATGTCATTTGTGACTATGCCCCTTAACTTTGAGCACCTATAACTCCGAATTTACACATATTTTGAAAGTTCTTCAAAGAAACTATTTTCTTGGTTTGATGAGAACTTCTCGTTCCTAGAATACTGACAAGTAGTTTGTCCATTTTGTACTACGTTGTGCTTATTTTTAAACTTGTAACTGAAATGATACACAATTCAACTTAATCAACATGTATTTTTTTTTCGTGAGTGACAAAATATAGTCCATGTTGAGAAAAAAAATTGCGCGATTGACCGGAAATGTTATCTCAGTCTCTCTCAAGGAAATTTTGCCGCGGCTACCTATAGTAAACTATATCTCTTTCATGTTTCGCTGTGTGTCATTATTGTCCTTTGTGCAAGATCCTAAAACAAGAAACAGTATTTTTATAGTCTGATAGTTCCCTGTTGTAACGTCAACAGGTGGCAGATGGTACATTATCTTGTTATGGTGCGCTCTGCTCATTGAGAAATATGGCTAATAATATGTTACAGTATAACGAAACCTCAAAGATTCATGCTCATTCTACTCATTTGGATACTTAGATATCAAATGGCTATCGGTAGTAAAATATGTTCGTACTAGTTATCACTAGAGATAAATTAAGTTAATATTTTGCTTTTGCTTTTTTTCATCCACAAATCAAACTTTTCCCTCTCACAAACACAATTTCTCTTCAAAGCTCATGAAACTTGCACTGATGGTACTATGCTTGGCAAAATTGTTACTAATTTTGAGAGGACTCGCTAGGTACCACCATGCTTTCGATATTCGAAGTGGCACACCAACAACGATGTACAACATTCTCCCCTAACTTATTATTTGTTGAAAATACTTATTTTTACAATAAATGGGAAAATAACTTAAATTTGTGCTGTGTTTCTGTCGATGTTTTTCTTTTTGCTAAAATATCTACACCAAGTTTAGTAACTAATCACGATGATAACTATTATCCTCATACAATACATCGTAAGACTTCCAAGAGAAATGGTGGTTACAGAGACCACATGCAAAAGTATCTTCCTTCTTTTCTGTCTAGGTAAAACATCAGGTTTCTCATGTCAATTCTTGAGGTAGCTTTGCACCTATTTGTGGTGAGAAAACGTTTATTCAAAAATAGTTAATAATAATATCCCTGTATAATGACAGTGTTTACCTGCTTTCTCAATTGTGGTTTGCAAGGAAGAAAAATTGTTTTTAAATTTTGTTTATTGCTGAACTTGAATTATTTTTAGACTTTGCTTTAACTTATGATCGTGTCACATAAAAATTGATTTGATATTTTTACTTTAAGGCTTGTGGCGCTCACGCTCACCATAATTTCTGCACCGTACATGAAACCTTAAGATGTTCGATAACAATACAGAAATGTTGAATCAGCTGCATTATAACATAGATGCTTCAATTAATACGAAATCACAATCTCATTTTGATTCAATATTTCGACTTATGGAAAGCACAGCTGAGAAGGTACCGTTGCACGAGAGTCACTGGTTAGTGATATCTGACGGCTTTATAAATGCACGTTAGCATGTTTTATTCAACCCATACTGACTTCTCTACTAGGTCCAGATCTTCGCTGATCAGCCTGTACTGATCAATGATAAATAATATACTAAACACGATTTGACAATCAATAGTTACAGGTAGGAACTAAACGAGGAACTGCATTATAATTCCAATCAGCTTCACGTATATATTGTTGCATAGAAACCAAATTGTTAGAGAAATCTTATTATATTATATATACTTTAATAGTATCTTATAGTCTGTAATTGTCAAATATCTGTGAGTTTCATATATGCTAGCATACATTTGTTGAATTCATAAAAAAATCTTTGATAAGAATGTTTTAATTGGAAATGGAAGGCAACGGAATATCGAGTTTGTTACAGCCAACTCTTTCCCGGAAATTCTTTCAAGTAGTAAAAGAAATCCCCATTCCAAACATCTGGAGTCTTCATTGGCTATTAGCTTTTCATTTCTCTACGGTAAAAGGTATAAATAAGGAATGATAAGTTCCTCTTGTTAGCTTTAATTACGAAACTGGAAAGTAGAACTAGAAGCAACGTATCTGCACACATTTATCTTGCTTTAGTTATTTTTGACAATTATTCAGCTTATGCTTTAAACTTTTATCTCAGTTTCTGATTTTTAATCTCTTCCCCGCCCCCTACTTCCGCTTTTTAAAAAAATATTATGAGAAGCTTCTTTAGCCTTTTTCCCCCTTTCCGTTGGCATTTTGCAGCATTTATAGGACAAACGACAATTTCTTTTTATAGTACTTTCGATATCTCACGTTTTTTTTTTCAACTTTTTTCCTTTTCTCACTTTCCATGTGACAAGTCTCCGAGGAGAAAAGAGGTTTCTCAAAGGGAGGAAATAAGAAACTTGAAAAAGACAAAAAGGAAGAAAGCTCACTGGCCCACATGCGTGCAAAAGAGTGAGAGAAAGGAAGAGAAAGAGTTAAGTCTCTAGGTTTTAAAAGCCCACATGAGAATCGCAACTTTCCAAGAGTGTTAATTGCGCATATCTTTCCTTTTAATTAGTTTTCTACGCTTCAGGAATTGTACACGAAAACTAAAAGGCAGGAGTAGAATACTAAGAGGTTCTATCTCTCTTTCTATTTTCATCCTGTTCCTCTGGATCTTCCTGTTAATTTCTTTCGTCTTCTTTCTCTTTATTTTCTTTGTCTTTGGCTTATAGTCTGTGTAACATCAATGTCTTCCATTTTCGCTAAAGGACTGCCTTTAAGCTAAGATATCGGATGACATTTTTTAAAGAAAAAAGAAATGTCTTTTGTATCTCAATATGTGATGTGAAACAGTATATTGACTTTTTTCTTGAATACACATATAAGTTGACTGAATTCTTCACTGGCAAGTGTAACTACGAGGGAAAGGTTTAAGAAAGGTTGCAAACCATTACTTCTTTTTTAAATATCTGCACTTAGAACGTAGAGCGACTCAATTGTAATCACTGCCCTGCCCTTATACTCTTAACGTTTGCATATTTGATGTAATGTAACCAAAACAAACTTAACCTAACCTAGTTTCAGTTAACGTATCATGCTTTAAAAGGTGGGGGAGAAATAAAGGTTAACCAAAACCAAAGGAGTGTCGGAAGGTATATTTACCACACGATGATATGTTCTGCATGACTTCCGTCATTGATTACAAATTTCATGCCTTCCATAATTTTAGACAACATATGAGACAACGTTTATGTGTTCTAATCACGAAGCCAATGTTCTCACGTAATTGGTGCAGAGTTTGTGGTTCGGATGTGAAGAATTTCTCCTTTAATATTTCCCCCAGAAAAATATCGCATATCGCCAGGTCTGGACTTCTTGGAGGAAAAGGAAAAACAGTCTCTCTGGATACAAGGAGTTCTGGAAACAGTTTGTGTAACAATACATTATTCCTCTGACCTATATGGCTCCGTCTTCCTGTAAAGCGTGCTTATTAAAACTTAGATCATTAAGAAAACAAAATGTCTGTACATGTTAACATAAAATGCATGTACGTATACAAGAGAAGAATATTCAAATTAATGTAAAACACCAACTTTATTTGATATATTCTCATTTTGTGGTTTTAGTTACCTTTGTGGCCAAACCCTGTACGTTATGACTAAAATTTTGAACAAATATGAAATTGCATGAAAAGAGTTACGAGTACAAAAAACAGTGAAGTGATTTCAATGGAGTAGCCCTGAAGTGTGTCTCTCAGACGATTGCTTAATCTTAGGAAGCGATTTGCAATGTATACCTAAACATCTCACGCAATGCACTTAATTGCCATATGGAATAAACGGTGCACTTAATCGCAGCAAATTAGTAATGTAATGAAAAATATGATGCAGTTCTCAACGCATCGTCAAATAATACATCAATACTGCACAGAAAAGATGCATCTAGACATATCCGCTGGAGGACATACATTTATGAAAATTTCCTGATTCAAATTATCTATTTTTGTTCATTATTTTAATATTTTATTATTCGACTTTTTATCACAACAAGCTAAATTAGACGCAATTGAAAAGATTATACGTGGAGCTTTTTTTATCAAAACGTCTCTTGTCCAAATGCCATAGATAACACTTCTTATTTTTCAATGATATGGAAAATCTGCACCCACGAATATCTTAGAAATAGTACTAAAAGTTTTAGTTACTAAGATTTTTCCATTTTCGTTAAACAAGAATTGAGAAAGATAAAATATATTCAACTTTTACTGTTAATTACTGTTTCTATACACTTATTTTTTTTATTGTTAAATGATTTTACTGGCGTTCTGGATTCATTAATCTTTGCGAATATATTAGAAAATAATGAAATGAACTAAATCATGTCAATATCTCAATTTTACACCTTTGTGGACAAGGGACGTTTTGATAGTGATCTCCTTTACAGAGCAGTGTTTTTTTATTAAAACAATTGACAATGTGAAGTGGGGTTCATGGGTTTTATTAGCATTGTGTACCAAGAAGAAAATTTCATCCACTTATCCGTTGACAACTTCAGAGATGCTATGAATGGGATTTGATAATTGTTGTCTTCCAAATCTGATTTAATTTATAACATCTCTGAAGTTTGTTGAAGTTTTGCTTTGCTCATGCATTGTTCTTTCAATTGCTTCCTTTATCATTTTCTAAAATAATTACCCTTTTGTACAACACCTTCATACCTTTGAAATAGATGGGTTTTCCACGTGTGTACCACTGTTGTTCCACAGCTGATTTCTCGGTAATACACTTATCACAATATAGCTGATGTTCATTAATTCTAGTTTCAATAGTTCTTCCTGTCTGAACGATGTATATCTTTGCACAATTACAGTTTATTTTGTGTACACTTGGAACTCTTGGATTTCATCTTTGGCAGGCTATAGTTTTCTTCTATTTTTTACGCGTGGTCTATATATGGTTCTGATTCCATGCGTTTTAGTACTAATCCTATTCCGTTGCTAGTAGTGTTTACGTATGACAAAACGGCAGTTCCTTTTTCTTTCCTGATTGTTATTCTCTTCCTTATCTTTCTGTAAACTTTCGAGTTTCTTATCAATTCGTTTTATTGTTTTATCAATCTGATGTTTGTTGTACCCATTTCTAAGAAGGGCGTTTCAAACATGTGAAATTTCTTCTTCCAAATGTTCGCTGTGAGGGATCTTTAAAGCTTCATGAATTAGACTAGAAATAATAGGTTTCTTTCTGTTTAGAATAGTGATGAGATTAGCATTTAAATATAGATATATGTGCTTCCTATAAACAGTATGCCCAAGTCTCATTGTGCTAGTCTTGTAATTACAATATATAAGAATGGCATTTCATCTTTGTTTTCAGTCTCGGCTGTAAATTGTATATTTGGAAAGGCGTTATTGAGACGTACAAATTATTCTAACATCTCCGCACCTTGCTGTCATTTAGCGAACGTATCATCTGTATGTTTACGCCAACACTTAGGCTAAAGGACAGCTTCAGTTTCCAATGAATTTTGTTCAAAATATTCCATATGAAAATTACATTAAAGGCAATAGTGGTGAACCCATTGCCACTATGTCCACCTGTTCTAAAAAAAATAGCCATTATATAGGAAAAACGTTTTTGCGAGAACGTGTTCAAAAAATTGTACAAAATCAGTTGTAAACGTACAATAGCTTGGGTATGTTCTTCAAAGGCACTCTTGTGAATAACGAATAAACATGAAAGCTGACTAATATATCATTCTCCTCAACATTAATACCCTGAACTGTCCGCACGAGTTCATATGAATTTTTTAAGTTCCCCCTGCGTCTTCCTGGAGCAATCCCGTGAGGTACCAAGGTAGAGGTCACGCCGTAGAATAAATTGCGCTGATTATTAGGCTCACCGGGAAGTCTATTTTATGAACTTTAGTCAATATATATAATCTAGGAGATGCTGTGTACTGTGGGATGATTTTCCTCTTGATACTCTGGATTGTCTAACTAACTTAATAGTCTTTCTAATGGTGACTCCAGTTGGATCTCTTACTAGAGTGCGATTAGTAACATCTTCCAACGAAGTTTGCATTTTCCTTCTGTAATCTTCTGTCTTCATCATGGTTTGTGTATTTCCCGTGCCAACTAGTAGAACAGTGAGTTAATTATTATTCCTATTGTTTTCAAAACAATATTGTTTTTCTCTTTGGTAATATTGGCTTTGGGTGAGCCAAAATGCAGCACGTTTTGTTCCTGGTATCTTTTGCTTGTGTTTCCGGAGTATCGTTAACAGAACTTTCCACGCTCACAATGAAGTGCGTCCAAGGAAGTTTCTCTGCCCAAAGTGAGGTGTAGTCGTAACAGGTATCGAGACGTAATACGTACTTGCATGCGCAAAAAAAACAATCACGTACTAATTCACTATGAAGAATGCATTTGATTTTCACGTTACATCGGTATGAAAGAAAAGATATATGACATAAAATCTGAAGAAAAGAATCTTTCGTTATGAACAATGGAACATGTTTCTTCACTAAAATATCCTGACCAAATTCTTTATTTTTTCTAAAACAAAAAGTAATAGATAAACTAAAATAAATATACAGAGGCATGCAGACCTTTGGTTTCTTTGAATCAGTCCAGCGATTAGAAATATTTTCTATGTACCATGCTAAAAGCTTAAAATTCATCTGTTTTTGATGGGCGCTAATATATCTGGTGTAGTAAAACGTAATCCATTATTTTGCCAATAGATGGCTTCAGTGATCTATAGCTCGCGTTGTATAAGTCCGATCGGATTCAAGGAGATGGCGTTCAAACGATGAGATTGCGTACTAAAAACACTGTTCAGATAGTTGTGATGAGTTGACTCAGTGTTGTGTGAGCGCGCGTCAAAATGGACACTAACAAAGAGAACATACGCTATATTTTAGAGTTTTTCTTCGATAAAGGCGAAAACGCAAGCCAGGCGGCTGCAAATGTGAATAGTGTTTATGGTCCTGATACTGTAACAGCCAATCACGCTCAATTTTGGTTTCGTCGTTTCCATTCCGGTAATTTTGACGTCAAAGATGTACCACGCACTGGAAGGCCAAGTGCCGAAAATGTCGATAAAATCATGGACATTGTCGCGTAAGCACTGTTTCGATTGCCCAAGAGCTAAACATTGCACAAAAAACCGTGTGGAACCATTTGCATAAGGCTGGATACAAAAGAAGCTTGATGTATGGGTGCCACACGAGTTAACGCAAAAAAAAACCTCATGGACCGAATTTCCATCTGCGAATCGCTGCTGAATCGCAACAAAAGCGACCCATTTCTGAAGCGGTTGGTGACTGGTGATGAAAAGTGGATCACTTGCGACAACGTCACGCGAAAACGGTCGTGGTCGAAGCGCGGTGCGCCGGCGCAAACGGTGCCCAAGCCAGGATTGACGGCCAGGAAGGTTTTGCTGTGTGTTTGGTGGGATTTGCAGGGAATTATCTACTATGAGCTACTCCCCTACGGCCAAACCCTTAACTCGGAACTATACTGTCAACAATTGGACCGTCTGAAGGCAACAATCGCCCAGAAGCGCACAGCTTTGGCCAATAGGAGAGGCATTGTGTTCCACCAGGACAACGCCAGGCCTCACACATCGATAGTGACTCGCCAGAAGCTCCGGGAGCTTGGCTGGGAGGTTCTTATGCATCCACCTTATAGTCCGGACCTGGCAACGAGTGATTACCATCTGTTCCTGTCCATGGCGAACACGTTTGCTGGTGAAAAATTTGCTTCAAGAGAGTCTTGTGAACATCGACTGTCTCAATGTTTTGCCAATAGGGACAAGAGCTTCTATGAGAGAGGCATCATGATATTACCTTCCAAATGGCAACACGTTATCGAACAAAACGGCGCATATTTGACCTAAATCGGATCATTCTAACTATGGTAAGTCAAGCCTTCAATGTCATGCAAAAACAATGGATTACTTTTTACTACACCAGATATGATGATAATCAAAAATGGTCCTAGAAAAGGCCTTGTGGAATACTGAATCTATCACATTTGTTCTTGCACTGATGAAATGAGCTTGTACAATAATAACTTTAATCAAACATCGGAAGAAATGTGCCAGAAGAAATGAAATTGAACAGTTCTAAGTGTATAAGAGAAAAAAAACTAGTGAAATTTCGTTATTATCAATAAAAGGGAGCTGAGGCGTGAATGTATACTTACTCGTACATCTTAAAACAAAACAGATCCCATCTTTCTCTTGTGGCTCAAAAAATACATAGAGAGATAGAGAGGGAGAGAAAAAAGGAAAGAGAGAGAAAGCAGAAGAGAAAAACATATTCTTTTTATTAGTCTCTAAGCTAACATGAAACAACGCTATGAAGATAAACAGAAGGGAAAGATACCGTCCAACCATTAAACCCTGAACACTGTACCCATGATAGCGTGAAAACCTCGCCGTTTCTGCAACAGGGGTCCCAATGGTAATTACAAACAAAGGTTTTGACCCCCGGTCTATGGCTGCGCGGTCCATTACGACTGAAAGTGTCCTTTTTACTGTAGTGTCGGATAGGCCTGGCGAATAAAATACTCACTAGAGACTATTCAGAATTTAGTACTTTGCCTTCATTGTGCAAGTTTGTTCATTTTATTGATGCATTAAAACTAAGTTGTCTCCTTTTATTAATACAATATATTCGCTTTTGTTTTTATTTTCTAGTTTTTCAGCCTGTCAAAGTAACTAACTGTTAAATGGTCAATGTAGACTCACAGGCAATGCAGTCAGTAATTCCTCTTCAGGTATTTATTATTAATAATAATAGAACATATAGGAGGAAGGTTATCTATTTCCAAAATTTAATTTTCTATTACGTTTGATTTTGATATGTATTCCAGGATAAAGATTTTCATTCCGAACGAAAGTCAAATATTAGAATATCACATTGGAATCATTGTTCTGAATGTATTGTGAAACCTCGACGTATCATTTTTTGTTGTACATGGAGAACAGGGTTGCAAACCATTAGAAATGACGAAATCAAAAGTTTAGATATTGCTATTATTCAACGACCTTTCCGTACATTTACGAGTAAAATATAACCTCTTGTAAAATATATTACTTGTAAAATAGCGTCTCTTGCTCATCAATTTTTGATTGACATATTTCGTGCTAACTTCATGCCTTACTTTGAAACATCATCTTACTGCCACTCACAATAAATTCTATCTTATCTTGAAGCACAATCTATCAAAACTTAGAACACAATTATGATTACTGTTCCTTGTGCTTTGCACGTAAAATACACTTGTTATTTTCATATATACATCATGCATCTAGTTTCGGGTCGCAGTAGCTCAGTAGTAGAGCACTCACCTCTGGTGCCTGGGGTAGTCGGTTCGATCAGAGCTCATGGCTTGGGTTTTTTCAGGGTTCTCCAGTTTCCTCCCACTTTCTTTATTCCACCAATTTTCCTATCATCATCATCCATAAATTGAGCTAACAGTTGCCTAAAAGCCTTAAAATAAAATTTTAAAAATGCATCTGATGTCGGTCTATTTTTATTGCTTGGGGCAACAACAAAGTTGTAGGTTCGCTGTGGAGTCATCTGTTGAAAATTTATTCATTTTTTTGATGAACGTGATTTCGTCAACTATCCATAGGTATCGCTAGTGCTCGAGGAGCAGGGATCATTTGCACTTTCATCGACACAGGGTTTGTAATATTTTTTTCATATCCTAGTAGAGGCGTGACTCGCGTTTTCGTTATATAAATTTCGTTATATAAGTTGAACATTTTTCAATCTCCATTTATAATTGATTCATACCTTTCAGAGAAGTTCAGAGGAGAAACAATAATCAACCGTTTTTATCTGAACTCCTTATTCTTCGTTTCATGTATTACAAGATTTCTTCTTATTGCAGTGAATATCTCTTTTTGTATTACTTCCCCCATTATCTTTCTTTATATTTTAATTCTTACCAAAATACTTAAAACTGGATATTTGTTCTACTTTTCTCTTACAGTTGTGATGATTACTATATCTTTCTTTGTTTCAGTTCCTTTTTTGTTCATTCCCTTATCCCCCTCTTATTCATTTAACTTTCTTCACTGCTTGTTTTCTTACACCATTTACTGTTCTAGAAACAGCAATTGCCACTAGGAAAGAGAACTATTGGCCATATCATGTTTAGCGAAACCTTTGTGTGTTTAACATATATTAACATTCGTACATGGCAACAACACTACGTGTATAAGTACAATATTTCCTCGTGACTCTCCAGTAGTCGTCCCTCCTCCCATTAAAGGACGCGCAGTAGTTGGAAGGAACATAGCTTCAGGTAATAAGTGTCAAAAGAAGAAAAAATCAACACGGACTACTTTTCCAAGTTGCTGATAAACTCTCTACGGAAAGCCATTTGCGAAAAGAGATCAGAAAGCTGTAACACAATTATTATTATCCATTACATTGCCCGACTCTTATCTTTAATCAGGTAGTTCATTATTTAGCCGAAACGTGCTGGGAAAATTTTGTCTCAGTTCCAAGATACTACAATATGTTTATCTCCATAAAACAGCAACAGCTAGACGAGAATTAGCACGGGTGGACGTCTGTAGAAATATGTCCTGGATTAGCTTCAGGATAAGATAACTTCATTATAAACTAAATGGTTCATGTTACAATTGCACCGATGACTGCGGTACCTAGACTCTCAATAATGTATTTCGAGTATTTGCCAATCGTTGATTCTTTCTGTCTTTTTGAATACTTTGTATCACGTATGTCCTGACAAATTGCAGGGAACTCATTTTAGAGCGTGGCACCTTCAATATATAACGTCAACAGGACTGTGTTTCTCATACGCTGAAACCGCTCTGGCTCTAATCCCACTCCTGCCAGTTTTCTACTTTTTTTTCCTTATCTTAGCCGCTTATTAAAATACTCTAATATGCATGAAAATATGTATAAAATGTATTGAAAAAGTGGTTTTATCTGAAAATGTGGATGAGTATTTAATGTTTTCTCGAAGTAAATCTTTTCATAGTACGCAAACTAGGGTGAATGCACTGTTTTTGCTTTTTTCATTTTGCCTACAAAAAGAAAGTCTCACTTAGCCTTGAACCAGTCTTATGTGTTATTTGTGTTCAACTTTTCATTCAAATTGTATGTAATTCGGCAGGAAATTCGCTCCTTTTACTTTACTCGAAGAAAATATGACGCAAGCCAGAAATCCTTGAAGTGGTTCCATAAAAGTTGTAGACCTGTCTTAGGTGTTATATTGCTTCCATCTCCATTATGTAATTCCCTGGAAATACACACACACAAGGGACTCAGCGTCCTCTGGAATTCGTTTATGGACGTGTGAGACATCTTCTAAGATTACGATTGGAACTGGAGCGTCTCAGTCGTCTTAAATCATTTGTTTTATGCTATTTACCTTTGGAACATGAAAGAAAATCAGAGCAGAGCTAAACCAGTTGAATATGAGGGTATTTTGAACAGCTTATTTATGGTCTTTAAGTATCTGAGACGGTTCAGACTGAGATGGGGAGGGGAGAGAAACTTGCAAGGACGTCGATCAGAGCCTAATTTATAGTACCATTCCGGTATTTGCCTGGTGTGACAGAAAAAAATCCTTCGGAAAAGCTTTAGTCAGGTTAGGCGGCTTGTAAGATTGTTCCCTGGCCCTTCCGATTACTAATGTAACGCTCTAATAACTAAACAACGGCCACTCGGTATTATGAAGAATATTTTGACGACGCTAATTTGTTTGAAACTAAAACCATCCGGACCTTCGTGCAGCTTTGTTACATCGGGATAAAACGTAGACGCAATGTATCCAAATGATGCTATCAGGTTGATCTTTTGCGAATGACCAGTTCATTTTCAGTGTGATTATCATTTTTATTCTGTAATCTAACAAAACTCACATGTTTAATGCCTTTGCAACATTCTCATGGGGTGTGTGGAGTTAAGTAAAAACAAAAGCATCAATCAAAGCTCATTATGGAAGTTCGTAAAGTAAGTCGTCAAAATTGCAACCTTACTTGAGTTAATGTTACAAACTCAGTTCCACGAAAAGTCCGTATATTGACAAAGGACGAAAGTCCACAATTGTGTCTATTTCACAAATCCAATTAATTTTAGGAACAATAATTCCTTTCAGGAAGTAAAATACATAAAAGAGATAAAAAATAACAACCTTCGAGTTGCCAACAATTGAATTCAGAGTAAAGTAAAAATAATAATAATAATAATAATAATAATAATAATAATAATAATAATAATAATAATAATAATAATAATAATAATAATAATAATAATAATAATACATAAAATCAACGATATTTCGTTATACTTTACACCAGTCTTCTCAGGACATTTGGTACAATAATTTACTTTTAATATCTAGAAGCTGCATACGCTAATACTACCATAGATATGAAAAATACACAGAAACTTTTTATCCATAAATGCCAACCTTTATTTCTCGAACTTAAAATTTTATTGATTTACCTTTAGATATCTTATGGTTCATTACGCCATTTTCTTCAAGATCTCGATAAATTAAATCTCATAGATTCGTTCAACAGCTCACGTACTTGTGTACTTCAGTTAACTTTGGGTGGTGCGCCAATAATCACAGTTTCAATTTTAATTTCTAAGAAAATAAACAAATGAGCTCAGAGACATTTAGGAATAGATCTAGAAAGCGTTTTCAAGTCAGGGAAACAGGAGTAGGCGTTTATGCATATAGGACATATCTCCGTATTCTTTCTCTGCGATATTAGTACTGCCTCCTGAACTTAGTACTGCCTCGAGAATCAGTTAAAATATTCTGGATTCTTCCACTACATCATTGATTTATGTACCTAGGTACATTATGGAAGGAAAAGTAAATTAAATACTGTTACGAAGAACAAACAAAAGACACGCTTTAAGGTAAAAGAAAACAAGGAAAACATATCGTTTTGATTGAAAAGGCAGTGAAAACACAGTGAACTTGAAAGCAATTCACAAAATTAGAGAAAACGTAGGATATTAATCTTGTTGAAAAAGTCTACCAAAATGGTAAGAATATGCAATAAGACACAGGCACAGAAATGATAAGGCTGAACGAACAGTAACTACGGTTGGATTTGAAAGTGAAAACGTAAGGATTGCGTAGTGATAACGTAAAATGAATTCAATTTTGTGGCCATATAAGATTGTGGATGAAGTTTGACCCTCAATAACAGATATCTCCTTTTGTTCACTTCTTCATACCATTTACTTCCTCCTTTCATACACTTTCCTTCTCATTCTTCCACTTTCTCTCTCTCTTTTCTTCTTTTGCTTTTTGTGTCTCTAGGCGAATAACCTTGCTTCGCAACCTCTGTCTCATCTTGAAACAGGCTTCTCCAATCCACTTTTCTCCCTTCTTGATGTGTCATTAAGAAGGGCCGCGCTAAGCTTTGGGGGATTAGGAAATGCCAAGAGTCTTCAGCGTATGCCTTAAGGACTGAGTTTAGGCCTGGAGGATTGAAACGACGAAGGTTACTTACTCCCTACAGATTGTGAAAGACGGGAGAAAGGGAACAAGGAAGTCTCACTCGCTACTCGCTGCTCTTCTCATCAGCACACCAACACTACCACCAGCAAAAGTTATTCCTTTCTAACACCCTCAGCTTCCCTTACAAAAGCGACCCCAGAAGGCATTTTCTTGCAGGGAAAAGGCAATGTCGACGAATTTCTCTTCAAATCGTGAAACTTACTTTTCGTCTCCCCCCCAAACGTTGTTGAATTCATTTGTTTTTCTTTTTTACTTTCAACATGAATAGTTGTTTTCATTGCTTTCTATTTTGCTTACCGTCAAATGTTTTGCTTTAATTTGCTCTCAGAAAGTTTTCATTCTTTGTAATGTCGTTGCGTCGTCTCTACGTTGTGCCGATTTTTGCCTTTTCTTTCTCTCTTATTTTTTTTTGCCTATCTTGCTCCTTTTACCTCTACTTTTCTGCAACCTTTCCTCCTCCCTCTATTTTCTCATCAGATTTCTCTTAGTTTCAGAAGCAGTGAAAGCTGTTGAAAACAAAAGGACAGAAAATCTTTCACATCTTCCTATGTCTCCACCCCTTTTCCTAGTTTGTCATTTACTGTGATAATTTCCACTCTCTGAAATATATAGAAAGCTATTTACAATGGAACTTAAAATAATGACTGCGTTGTTCTTTTCTGAAAACTTAGTTCATGGATTGATCATTTCAAGAGCAAAAGAAATGCCATTGTTAAGATTTTCTTTAGTTTTTCTTTTCTTGATGATGTATAAGTGTAAACACAATACCCTTTTATGACCTAGTATTTTAAAATAATTCTTCTTTTATAACTCAAAACTGCACAACAATTATCATACATGTTTCTTATGTGCACAATTAATTTATTTTTAAACGCTGCGAAAGATTGATTTCATGAATTTAGTGTCCAAAATTAATACAAAATTAGGTATTGTTTTACGTTCCCTTTTAAAAATTTCAGTATGTTCTGAATGTATGTGAACGTTTAAATATATTTTCGTTTCTGGTTTCCTCTAGCATTTTTTCACTCAGGTTATCAACCATATACTTAATGGGAGGTTTTAAATATCCGTGGCAAAATCATGGAATGTTTACAGTGTGTGTTAGAGGGCTGTCGTTAATTTACGTGCTAAGAGTTTCATCTCTTCGACGCCTGAGTTGGGAATTGTCTTACCTCCATAGGAGTTCATGTGGAGTTGCGACAATACAATTCTCAGGCGTCGACTCATCTAACCAGTTTGTATACAAGAATTTTATACAACACAGACATGAATCCTGTTTATGAATTTCTCTACATATTTAATTAAAAATAAAATTATATATTTTTAAATGTATTTTTTTATTTAAAGAATATACCTTATGTAATGAATATACCTTATACTCTATGAGCAAATAATGCTATTTCCTTTCAATTTATTTTAATTAATTGTTTTAGAAAAGCTATTTGGTTCATTAGAGAACAAATCTAACATCTTTCTAAGAGGAGATTTATTTGAAAGAAAACAATATTATTATAGTGTTAATGCATTTATAATTACATTTGCCATGAGATTTAAGTGCTTTTGTTATATAGATTGCACCATAAATCGCGTTTTATGGGTCATATCTTGTCCACTAAATGACAGTAATATTCACATCTGTCTGTGAACAAAAAAAAACCAGCAGAAAAGTAAAAAAAAAAAAATCAAAAAGATCGATAGTAGCGAAAGAACAAAACGGTTTAGATCACACTATGTTGAATATATTATTTATGAGCTTATACATTGTGCTATTTATTAAAACTCATTTCGTGATTGTTTAATATTTCTTCTATTTTATCATGATAAAGTAATCACGATTCAATTTCAATTCCAGACTACGTTTCTAATACACATTAAAAATGTACTTAGTTCATCCTTTTGGCAGACATATTACTGTTATGAATTTCTTAAAATGCAGAAACAAACATATCTAACAAATGAATTACCACCCTTTGCGATAGTAACAAGACATTTTTTGAGAGTATATCATATCCTCTAGTCCCTCTGTCTTTTCCTCTTCTTGTATGAAATGTTCTTATTAGTAATAACAGCCAACAAGCATAAGGCCCTTCCATTCTTCTCCACTTTTGGTTAAATTATAGTCTTTAATGTATAATTTGTCCATTCAACTGCTTTTTTATAAAGTGTCCGCATTCATCATATTCCCGATTAGTGCTTCGATGTGAATTTTAAGTGTCCCTTTGATAGAGCCTTTTTGTGGGTCTGCTAAAGTGTTTCAAGTGTCCTTGGGTTTCTTGGTTATCATTTCTGGATGACGTATATGAAGTATTGTTCAGTTACAAGAAACTTCTATTAATTTTCATTTTTCTGCTTGTTTAATTTATAACGAACTGTGTATGTATTATCCAAGATACATTATGGTCATTTCATGCGAAATCAGCACAATTTTAAACAAAATTCTACCTTACGCTTTCAGATATCTATGACTTCTGGTGTATTGCTTGTGGCCGTGGAGTATGTGAAAAATTATATTTTTAAGATCTATCAGTGTTTTTGGTTCTATTAGCGTTCAAAAACACAACAATGGTCAAATGTTACGTGTTGTTAATTAAAAAAATCTTATTACTCAACAAGGGCTAGTGCTAGAGAGCTCAGAGAAGGCTCATTTTAAAGCTCTTGTAATAAGTTTTTGCTGAATATGTTATTTGATAGAATTGCAAAAAAAAAAAAAAAAAAAAATGTTCTTTCCCGAAAATTGTCCCGAACAGATTTTCTCTAATTCGGATATTTCATTTTCTTTAAAAAACAATCTTATATGTTTGTGATAATTCCTTACAGCTACCATGAAAATTATAATCTGGGACGATAATGGGATCGTGATATAAAAATATGTTCATCATATACCTGCGGAGGAAAGGCACTTATGGTACATTTTAAGAATTTGAATTTTATTTATGGCTTTAGCGTTGGCTATCTATCGCTCGTTAGGTATAGGGTAGGAAAACTGATGCAATAGAAAGTCAATCCGAGCATAAATTAAGGTACTATTCCGATATTTGTCTTGTGTGACTGAGATAAGCAAATGGATCCGGGTCCTACTAGCATTGGAACTGGGTAACCTAATATTGTATTCGTATCTTGGAAATTTAAATTGAGTCTCGGATCTGGTACTTTAAACCAAGAATTCAGATTGTCACATAGGGTGTCAGGATTTGAATCTTCTATCCGGTTCAAAGATTGGAACTAATTACCGGGTTCTAAGATCCACATCCTGGCATCAGATTCGACGATCCGGATTTAGAAGATTCGAATCCAGGTCCCGATTACTAGACCCAGGTGTCCGGTTCCATTGTTATTAGAAACAAGATCCGTATATATTTGTCATAAAAGAAAATATAGACCATCACGGGTTCACAAATGCTTCGTTTCGACGCTATAGGCCGCCGAAAGCGTGGGTAAATGAACTTTATAGTATATTATTTCCAATACTATTAACAATAGAACTGAAGAGTCATGGTACTCTTAAAGGTTTGAAATGTGCTTTATCGCAAAATGCAAATTTCAAAATTGTTATTAAATTTTTAGAAAATTTCTGAAGTAAAGGTGGATCGAAATAAGGATGAATGGAATCACTTTCCACACGGTAACAATAATTCGTTTGTACAATCTCGATATCTTCTTGTACAGGCTTCCTTTTTGGTACGGTTGTTAAAAAAAAAATATGGTGTAGGGTTGCATAACAAATTAAGTAAGAATTGCATAAATGGATGTGTGGTGTATTTAACAGTAAAATATGCTGTCATTGTCCTGTTAGGTAAAGATGATTACGTCTATTATCTGTACTGATACGGAAAGAAGTCTCATTCATACTTGTTTCGACCCAGTACTTACTACGGAGAATGCCTGGAAGCTCCCTATTGTCGGCGGGGAGTCCCTTACGCATTTGTTGTACAATTTTGGACTTTGTGTATTTTTGGATAAAGAAGGCTTGAAGTCTTTATGCTGACTCAGTTATACTCTTAAAAGTATTGGAAATATCAAGTTTTAAAATGTATTTTTCCACGCTTTCGGCGGCCTGAAGCACCGAAACAAAGCATTTGTGAGCATCATGATCTATTCTTATTTTTCTTATTTTTATTTTCATGTCAGGAGCAACATTTTGAATACTACTTCGTAATAAAATATTCATAAAGTGGGCCCAGGGTTTTTTGTCAATCACAACAGCAAATATCGGGATAGTGCCCTAAACGTAAGGTCTGGCCAACTTCTTCCATCCTTTCCCGTATCCTATACCAGAATGAGCCATAGATGCCTAACGCTAAAGGCCATAAATAAAGTGTACCGTAAGGGCATATTGCCGTTAATAAAGTGTACCTCCGGCAGGCATATGTTAAAAATGATTTTTATTTCACGATCCCATTATCGTCCCAAATTATAATTTTCATGGTAGCTGTATCAAAGTATGACAAACATATAAGATTTTTTTTTAAATATTTAAAAAGTCTGATTTTGAGAAAATAAAATTTGAAAATTTTCGGGAGACAAAATTTTGTACAATTATACCAGCTCATACCAAACAAAAGTTTGTTACAAGAGCTTTAAAATTCTGAACTCTAGTACTTACCGTTGATGACTAATTAGAAATTATGTAATTTAAAAACACTTAAAATTTGACTGTGTTTATGGTTTCTGAACGCTAATAAAGCAAACACCACTAAGTCAAAAAATCTAAAATGAAAATAATTTTTGATATACTTCATGTCTAGAAGTAATAAACCGAAGATAAGAGAAATTCGAGGTTCTGAGGTACAAAAGGTGTGTTGAATTGACGTGGAATGACCCCTTAGTAGACAATTATGCAACCACATTGTTCTACCTATATTTCTGTACCTGAGAGCCAGAACCGCATAAATCCAATTTTGGCCAAAACGTGATTAAAGCATTTTTCGGAAGATCTTGAATAATGGATGTATGATTTCTATTGTAAACATGTTAAATACTGTAAATGAATAAGTATATTTTGTAGTTTGTCCATTTAGTTTCTATGTGAAAAGATGTAGTAGTTTTATTTTCATTTTCCACACTGTAAAAAAATAGTTGTGTTAATTCAACACAATGCGGTGTCCCAGCGTGACTACCACTTTTGTGTGTTAAATCAACACAACACACGGTGTTGATTTCGGTACTGTGAAAAAAAAGTTACGGAGCCAATGAGATTTGAACATGGGTTGTTCAGTTAGAAGTCGAGCGTCTTACTGACTAAGCTAAATCGTCGGACAGAAAGTGAAGTAGATGCAAACGATATTTAATGAACAACATTTGAATTAAACGACTACACTATAGATTTAAACAGTGTATGGGTTCAAATATATGTTGTTGAACCCCCAAAACATACTAAGTTACTTGCACTACTTTTGACATGCTTTAATCACTTCCTATCTGTCAATTGGAAAACAGAATTCCCATTCTTTGAGAATAATTCTATTTCTATGAAAGCAAGCAAGATGGCGGAAGCCAAACACTTGAGCAGCATTACTGCTTTCTTATCGTAATAATATGTCGAATGCTGCGCTTACTTTCATAGAAATGGAACATATTCTCAGTAAATGAGGATTGTGATCCCTAATTGACCAATGAAAAAGTGATTAAACCATGGCATAAGTCGTGGGAGTAACTTTGTTTGTTT
>JAGDQP010018472.1:25562-36487 GCA_022664845.1 Lepisma saccharinum | reverse complement strand
CAGTTGCAGATGGTTTTAAAATTGTCTCATTCTTTTTAAAATACACTGTATACTTTGCTCTATTAACGAAAAATGCGTGACTGAATACAGAAACAATTGTTTGTGTTAAAACATTTAGTCATGAATACTCCTCGCTCGAGGGTCCGGTACGTTTGGCGCCTCCGTTTCGACGCCGCTGTTTGGGCGCCATCATTTAGGTGCCATCTAAGTTTCGGCCCTACCGTTTGGGCGCCAGTTTAGTGTGGCGCCAAGTGAGGAAAACGGAACTTACTGACGTAACTAACGATGTGAAAAAAAATTGAAAATATTGGAAATTTTTACTTTTCCATTTCTTAAGTCTAACAAGGAGAGGAGGAAAACCCAACCATGAGAGCTGTATTTAGATCAAACCTTGCAAAAAAAAAAGTATTTCGACGTCACTGAGACCGCAGATGATAGTCATTCGATTCGCTTTGCCTTGCTGTGAACTTAAGAGCCCCGACAATTGAATTTTTACACAAAATTGCTATATAGGAAATATTTCTGTGCGTCCTACGTTAACGCATTCACTTCACGTCTACCCGACCGGCAAGGAGTGTTCGTATGTGAAACTACAGATTGGATAAGTCCCTTTCCAAGTTGGAATTTTACTAGCTTTAGCGTTTTGATCAGTGTATTAAATTTTCTAGTTTCTTTCCTTTAATATAACTGCTATTGTGCGTGAAAGGAAAACATCATTTAAACTACGAAATATCAGGCTAATTTAATTAGCAACTATAGATTTTGATGCAAGTACTTGCCTGGTGGTACTATCCCAGTATTAACTAGATCCTTGTTAGTTGTTTTCTCTTGCTAGGAGAGATTGAAAAATCCTATACTATATGGCGTGATCCAAAATTTCCACGTGTGTACCGAGAAAAGGTTCCATTCCTCCTCTTAGAACATTCAATGGAATTTTATGTTTAAAATAACACGTAACGTTGGGCATTTGCTATTTAAAACATAAAACAGAATCCAACAATCCTAATAGGTGACCGACCTCTAACAGCATCAGAATATTTGAATCAAGAATTATTTACTAACGTATGATTGTTATTCATATCGAGACATCTATTAGCGAAAATAATCATATTTGAGAGTAATGAGATATTTCGTTTATTGAGAGTTGTTGTTATGAAATTAATTTGTTATATATATTGAATATTGACGAATATTCTTGTTATCTCGATAAGATATGTAATTACGTGTCATTGATTCTGAAAAGTTTGAAAGAGGTACAGTATAATAATAAAATGTTAGTTAAATTTACATTTTTCGTTCTAATCGAACTTAATAGATTAGATTACAATACAATTAGAACCTATTACAATAAACAAATTAAAACTGTTCTGTAGGCCATATTGCACGTCTGTGGGACGAACTCATGGTGTCCATCTCTCCCAGGAGTTGGGTAGTGGGGGTGTCTGTATTTGGGATGTCTGTGAACTCGTGCATTTTGCGAATTAAAAATCACAGAATATTTTTTACCAGTTTTCCCCTATTTTTATTCTATATTAACAGTAAAACTTCATCTCCTCCCTTATATTCGCTACAAATCACAATATACACTGTTACTAGAATCTTAATTTTATATATTAGGCTCTATTATGGTGGCAGAAACAATGTTGTATTGTGATCGTATTGTATTGTTAAAATAACTGCATTCTTGTGAATAATACAGTTAAAAATACAAAATTGTAAGTGGAGACGAGTAAATGTAACTCTGAAGCGGGAATTGAACATTAGTCTTGTAGTCAGACATCCGGAATTTTTATCAACTTCACGTATCTTATTAATGATCATCAACTAAATTACTTCGACGAATCGCTTACTCCTATGATTTATTCCACAAGTTACTGACTTCTAAATTAGTCAATCAGGGATTTAAATCACCAGTGCTTTACAATATTTTCTGTTTGTGCTAAAATATCAAAGATGGCGTAAGGAAACATTTGATCACCATTGCACATGTTACGAAAACAGAATATTTTTTCTCATTCTGAGCATGCGCACTAACCATCGTTCAAACTCCAATACATAGCGTTAGTCTTGATTTTAATAGCATGCTTTATTACACGTACTACACTTATAGGTTTCTATACAATGTACAATTTACAATAATAGATCATTCTAGCAGCTATTTTTATAGACTTTTCTTTCGTTTACAATGGTTCGTCGTGTCCTCAAATCTTGCAACAGTGATGAAAGTTTGCACAGTGACGTAAGTCGGATGACAATACAATATTCCATTGTTACTTTCCTGTATTTCTATATATTTTAAAAGCTTATTTTAATATTTTTAATATGGACTTCTTTATCCTAAAATAAATAGTAGCCTGCAACGATGTTGCGTTTGTTTGGTTGCAGAACACTTTAGAATTTGGGTCACAAAATATTAACTTTATAAAAAGCATCCGAACGCCGATATAACTCGAAAATATATAATAATATATTACATTAAAAGAATATTTTATAATAGAAGAACATTTTAACGACATTCTTTTGTTAAACAATTCGTACCAAAACGTAAAGAATAATTTTGTTTTGCACATGAATAAAAAGAAAAACCTGGGCTGCGCCAATTGAAGAATTTATGAAGTGACTGTGTATGAGAGAGCGCCTCATGTTTTTCTTCTTACTCATGACTAAACATAATTATTTTTTTACTTTTTAGTAGGAATAGTTTAAGAAAAGTATGCATTTAAAAAGTTATTTTTATTAGTATTATTTTAAATCAGCCTGTTGCAAATATAACACTCTGTATTATTACTATAACACAGCGACAAAAACAAATTAGATGCATTTCAAATATATATAATAAAAATGTATATGATTACTGTAAAATGTTTACGAAAAAAAGCGGGTATATTACAAGTATAACACATGATTCCTGTAGCACACATAATGTTATATAAATACAAGAAATATTAACAGTACCGTTTAACTATGTTAGTATAGCATGCACAAGACAAGCTTTTTATTTTCTAGCTTCCGAATTGCTTCTCCAGAAACAGTGTTTGTTAAGGATTATGGTATAGCTGCCTCGCCATCTGACATTATTTAAATGATTTTACATTTCAATATACAGATAATGATTAGAGGCGTACTATGAAAGATGCCTACACAGTTCTTATTTAATTTTCGTTACCGATACGAAAATATTCGAAGCAACTCACGGTATTAGAAAAGAATAGGTACTGCCTGCTACAACGTTTTATAAACACCAACAATTGCAGAACTCGTTTTCCAGTTACATAACAATTAAAAACCTTGTTGAGAGAATAAAACAATACTAATTTTAGAGTTCGGGAAACAAAATCGAAAATAATTTTAACGGAATATTGTTTTACATATTATGCTAAAATTACTTTATTAATTTAAAATCTATAAGATAGGTTTAACGTTGTTAAACTAGTTGGAGCATTGATGTAAAATAAATATCTCGTTTTAATGAAATTAGAGTTACCCTCATCTTGCATTGAAGTCTTCAATTATTTCTACAAAGAATCTAGTTCAGTCAAATTTGTAGTGTAATATAACAAGATGAAAAAGTTTGTCAGCAGCCTAAGAGGATACCAAATTTTGGGGACTCTTTTCATTTTTTCCCGCGCCCTCACTTTCTGCGACACAACACCATGATCTAAAAAGTGAACAATAATATTTCCATTTAGCCACTAATACTTGCGTTGGAAGTTGGAAATAGTTCAATAGTTAATCTGGCTAATATTGTACCGTAGGCGCTACGTATACCTGAAAACAACGCAAAGTTATTGTAGTAAGCAATGCCTTGTTATGAACATAGGAAGAAAATGTACATAAGTTAGTGAAGTTTGATAGGGAATAGTGAAAATTCCAGTGCGACATGAACTATTTTTACGGGAGTGCATATAGTACAAAACTACTATATAGAAAAGTTGTAGCGTCACAAGATTCATAAAGGTAAGGTCAATTGAGATCTCTAAACTGGCATCTGAAGTCAATTTCTCTCTATCTGCTTCCGTTGAGACGCTAGCAAACATTACACATAGGCAGACGCAAGCACAGATCGTTAAAGAAAACTAAAACTCCACATTAACTAAAGTGTCCACATTTTTTAGAACAGTTCAAAAATAATATATCACTTCAGTGACTAAATGATTATTTTATTATCAGAAAAGGACAAATGATAACATTTTCTACATCCAACACAAAAGTTCAATAATGTGGTATAATAAAAAGCAATATTCTACGAAGTATCCCGAAAGCTAGGCAATCCATTGTTTTGTAGTAAGTAACTATTAAAGTGAAACACATAGATACACTGTTCTTGTGATGAAGTATATCCCTATATATTGAACAGTTTTTTCAAGACATTAACCAATAACATAGCAACCCATTCAAGCACTTTTGTAAACAAAAACATGTTTCCAGTGTCGTTTTCTTGGTCTAAGATCTCCCAGTGCCACTAGCAGAGGTCCGCAAACTATTTTCAGGAGTGCGGACCAGTTTTATTAATTGGCAGGTTCTACGGACTGCACTGCGCTCTTGCTTTCTTGGAAAGCAATTTTTATCATTTTTTATAAAATATTTTTTGTTATATATTAATACCGATGTACTAATATTTTTTAAACAGTATTAATATTTCCTTAATTTTATACTACTCTTAATGCTCTGCCCGAACGCAAATCCTGATCCGAAAATTCTACAAGTTATGTGGGTAGCAGTGACTTTGAACTTGTTCTATAACTTTACTTTGTGGTTTCAAAATTCAGAGTTGCCGAGTGTAGTCAAGCTGTTTAATTTTTACGGACATTTTCAACTTTTTTTCTTCTTCGTTGATAATGACATAGTATTTGACAGAGATGAAATAGATCTCCTAGTGTCTTTCCATAACAAATAGTGTCGAAAGTGTACATTGTAACATTGGAAAGAAAACTACAATTTCAGACTATACTGGTAATACCACTGTCCAAAGTTTGTATGCTTTTAGTAGGGACTATGTTTCTCATGTTTGATTTCCAAATATGAAGGCTCTTTGGTGGTACAGAGAAATGTTACAACCAGTTACATAAATAGATTTTGTTCCGGAATGTACCGTTTCCAACAAAAATTCCGATTCCGGCAACATTGTTTATAAGTGATCTTGAACGATTATTAATCTTCATTGGTTAAACTCTTAAACACTTTTCAACATACACGGCTTTTTGCTTTACCACAGTAACGGTGTTTCTATGTGTTTAAAGGTGGTTACTAAAAATGTACTATGTAATTCTGGGTTTCGAAATGTTAGACTGTCCTACGAATTCCCAGACATTGTTACTTCATGAACTTGCATTCACATCTTGAATTCACCATTTCTATTAATCTGAGGGTACAATTTCTAATACTGCAGTACAATGTACAGTAAAATTCAAAATTAATGGCTTACTCTTAGACGAATACTTACTTATCCTCCGTGCAACTTGAATAAAGCTGTTATAAAGATAGCTACCAGTTGAGACATCAATTTAGAAGATGCTTCAGTACATTACCTGAAAACAACAGAAATGAAAAACATGTCAATATCTACATAGTTAGAACAATAACAGATAATCACTATGACTATGAATATTAACAAAATATGCGATAACATTCATTATATGTTTAAACTTTCTAAAGTTCGTAATAATGAATGCATAATCCAGAAGGTAAGAAATCACCATATGTAAAATATACAGTCGAATTATACCATACATGTAACACATTCTGCACATATTAGTATGCTACATCATCTTGGCGATGACTACAAAATTAAGAAGAGCGAGTAGCTAACAATATTAGTGAATTTTTTAAAAGCATTTCACTCAGTACCTAGGCAAAGAGGTCAGAAGCGAAGGTGTAGCCTAAGAATTAAGCTTATAGCAGATGTCGCAGCTATCGTTCCAACTGACCGTAATCAAATTGGTAGAGTGTTCGCTAGACATTCGAAGGATCCTGGGTTCGATACTAGTTGCAAACCACTCTAATAGTTTTCTCCAAGTATTTTACTTAGTACAACCATGTATATGACATGATGGACTTCTTCCTGTATCTACCTACCCTGGCCTGAACCGTATACACCTATACGCCCTAAACAAATTCAAATTCGGAAATATCGTAATCGTGGAAACAGTATTACAACATGTTTGACTGGAATTGATTCAATCGCTCAACATGAACCGTTAATATATGATGGATAATTGAGTCTCGTTGCCATGGAAATGGTAGAGAGTGGCCTTTACATTGTAATGTAGTTTAAACCTTGACGTAGAACCATATGTAATCGTACCAAGTTTGAAGGCAAGTTGTTTGACTGTTCTAGTATGAAGCCCAAATATAACGCTTAATGCTTACCATACTAACGGTCATTAGCTTAACATCATAATACGTCTGAAGTATTAATAGAGCTACTTGCTAACATTTTACCAAGTTTTGATTAGCACACGTGGCAGAGGTATATGTTTCTAATGTTTGAATGTACATTACCTGACCATATCGTACAAGGTTTCGATTAAAGTGGTTAAACGTTTCACACATGACATATGATTATGTGTCTAAAGACTGAGTCTTGAGACTCGTTTTCATAGAACGGTCGCTAAGAAGATTTTATTAAATTGTCAAAATGTGAATTGTATTCCTCTGTATCATCGTGTCAGCTTGTTACCATTTTCATAACAACGAGATTTAATAATGAAAACTTACATTCGCGTCTCATATGAGAACGGCCAGATGAATTTGTTTCAAACTTAGTTATTTAGGAAAGAACTATTAAGACTTAAATCCCATTAGAACGTTAAATTATTAAACATTTCTCTACAACACTCAATTACTAAATGCAAATTCGACTATTACGTAGGAATGGCTGATCCGGTTACAACGAAACTTAACATATAAATGTTGGGAAAAGCTTCTAAAATTTTGACTATTTTGACTATTATAAAAGGTGTGATATTTCCGTGGTAACGACACTAAATTATATTACTTAATTATATCCAAATATGACCAAGGAGTAATTGGATCGACTGCAGAATCGTATGATATAATGCGTAGGAAAATATTATTGTGGAAACGTTTACTGCTTCCATGCTAAGTTGACTCAATTCTTTAAACACTTATTCGAGCCTTGCGTACCATGCATTGACCGATTGCAGCTAAATTTCATATAATGATCCAGTGAAATACCTTTCAGGTTTTCACTGTATTAGAATATTAAAACATTTACCTGTTTTCTGTTAGTGCACAGTTGTTATATGTTCACTTTATATATACATATATATATTAATTATTACTCTCCTGAGATGTGTAGACCAATTTTGCGTAGTGCTAGTATTAGTATTGGAGAAAGTTCAAAAGGTTTCTAATTGACCATATATCGTATGGTTTCCATGGCAACAGCACTTAGACAAAGACACATTTTCAGACATTAATAAGAACCGCTCGCCTCTATTCTAACCAATATTGATAGGGTGGTGGAGTGAACAGTCCCCAATGGTCAAGTTGTTCCAAATTTTTGAACTTCGTTATTGTTTCCACAATAACAATACATTTATTAAAAGTTATAATCGTGTATCATACATGATATAATGCTAAAACGGTTTAACTTATTGCCTTCAAAATATTACGATTACACAGGGCTTTAGTCTTAAGCTATTGAAAAAAAAATGTAATAAACTACTAACGTTTCCATGACAACGATATAAAATGGTTAAACATACTGTATGTCCCAGTGTAATGCAGAAATAATGGTCCTCTCTACATCTTAGTTTTGAGGGCCTATTTTAAAATTATAAATCACAACCTTTATTAAATTTCCTTTTGTGTACTTACATAAAAAAATATTTTTAAAAAATGTAATAAACCAACGCCAGGGTTCGAACCCGGGACCTTCGGATCAGTTTCCCGACCCTTAACTAGAAGACCAGACTTGACGTGCCGGATTAAGCTCTTCTCGGTGTTACTTATAGTTCAAGCTACGCGATAGTGGGTTTTTCGTACCGGAAGTGTTTCCACATGAGTTCTATTTATAACAGAAGGTACTCCAAATACTTCTAAAAAGAAAGAATATTGACGCTCTACCACCTTGCCAGTTTTGGAGAGAGTATGTCCAGCTGTTTTTATCTGCTACGTGAAACTGTTTCCCTTAAAGTACAGCTACCAAGAAAAACACAAACTTTGCTAATCTAAAACCTTTTATAGTACCTCCATCAGCACAACCACTACAAATGAGCAAAGATTTGTGATCGTCAGTCCAGAAAGCACGTAGGAGTCCAACAACATAGGCAAAAAATTATTTTAAAAGAACATTTCTTTATCCTTGTCTTTTCATCATTACTAAGAACATATTAGATAACAGGAGAACGTGTGTTAGCAGACAATTAGAATCAGGTTTCTCGATTCATTTTCAGACAGTCATTTCCACGAAATTATAGCCAACAAAATACTGAGAAAAAAAATAATCTGAGAAAATATATTAAATGCGTTTTCAGTCAACCATATTCACTTACTAATCACGCACAGAAAACTTGGACTAACTACCAGAAGGAAGGATCTCTTTTCATTATTATAATCACTGAATATTTAGTATGCATGTCATTGTATTCTTCCATCACATACAAGATGCTAATACATAGCTTCAGCTCTCAATAATTATGTACTGTGGATTAATATCGAATGAAGAGAAATATATTCTATGTGTCGGTAAATACCATGTATGAAACATCTGTTTCCATTACTTTCGTTTTGTAATTTAATATGCAATTATAACGCTAACCACACTATTAACGTTGGTCTCATAATGAGATCTATGTTATTAATTACTATCCTATCATGAGTTCATTTGCAACCTCACAATGGGATAGAACAACGTACAAGTTACGTCTGGTAGTAACAGATTATGAAGTACACCAACCACAACTAAAATCTACAGGTTTAAATTGAAGAGTATTTCAAGAAACTAGTCATTTTCTATTAATTTAATTTTGCGACAAAATTATTTTCTCCGTTCCACTTTTGATATCAATCAAACTTCCCAAACTGATATGTGAAATGTTAAGGGATATAACATAATAATTATGGGATTAATTTAATAAAACGGTAGCCTGAGAAAACGTAAATTTTGTGAAGTTTTAGTAGTTTACAAAGTGTCAAATATAATTCATTATCCAAATTGAAGATATGGGCAATTAATTTGGCTTCACTTTGTTTTCGCTCGAGGTTTCCGATCTCTTGCTCACTGAAAACCATTGTTTCTTCCAACACCACACAACGGCACTGCTCTTCAATGAATTCTACATGAAACACGAGAGTATTTTTAAATAATTGGTCGTCATTTAAAAAGCAATCTCATCATTTATATCCAACAAAGTAGTCACATATGAAACTTTGTTCTTGATTAAAATTTGTACTTTCGTAATAGACAAGGTCGTGTTTTGTGTAGTATGTTGTCAGCACAACGTTGGAAAATTATGTAGACAGTAGATCTGAGCATTCCTTCTCCTTGAATATGATGTATTACGAATGATCCTCCACGATATACTCTGCACATACGCAAACACAGTAGCATCTGCTTCGGGGTCATTTGGGCACTAAATATGGAAAGACTTATCAAAGCCCATGCTTCGTTGAAAATCAGTTTTATACACAAGATTATATAAATTTTTATTATAGAGATGTGATCTCTGTCTGCTGTTTTTCTTAACCGAGTAATATCTAGAAATTCTCTTCGTTACAACACTTTTAAAAATATAAACATTTCACTTTAAAGGTCAGTTTTCAAGAAGTTAATAAAACGGACATAGATCAGTCCAGTGCCCATTTCTACTACAACTACAACAGGCAATGGGTCTTCCTTGTCAATTTCTCGTTACACAACTTGTGCACTCTCGTGTCTGCACAATCAATACGTACATAATGTGAATTGTATGCGTAAGCGTGAAATCTCCATTTCGTCCAGATATTTAGTGAGCACTCGTTACGACAAACAGACGCAGCTCCATTATACGTAAATTTACCTTATTATATACATTTACTCATTGAACTTGTGGTGTTTTATTTAATAAAGGGGATATTTATTTCACCAGCTGAATCAATGGAATAATTTCTAATTTTATAAAGAACTCTTACTTTAACATGAAATAAAAGTTATAGAAAACCAATACTGGTTAACAATATTTTAGAGTGTATATTAAAATTTATACATGATAATCTTTCTCCACGCATTAGTTACTGTAGGTTAGTGTAAAGCTATTTTTCTCCTATTAAATCAACACTAGCCTTTACTTCTCTATCTTGGCCTGCTTGTGATTATTGGACCAGCGTTCCATTAAGCTAATGGAAGGAAGAGGAGGGTTATTTAAGATTTATGTGGAATTATGAATCAACAATGTTGCCAACGATTACTCAACGAAATAACAGATCTTCGGTGATTTCACTAATTATCGTACTGTTTCAGTTATATATGTGTGACCGTCTTCAAAGAAAGGTGCTTTCTAACTAAACTTTCAATTTTTAAATCTCAAGGGTTTCAGTATGCTCCAACCTTGTTCAATTGCAATTAGTCTCAGATGGAGAAAATAATTTGTAATAAATCTACACAGCTAAGAACAGAACCACTTTTTTTACAAAATGAAATCCGAGATTAAAAATTAATGGCATTATGATTACTTTCGTTTTCCATGTTACTAACGGTCTATCCCCTCCATGCTCATTATCTAGAGGGAATATAAGTTACTTTCATGAAGAGGGAACTATCACAACCACATTTTTTTTAAATTAAGAGTAACACCAGGAAGTTCGCAAAGAAAAGGTCGAAATACACAATATCCACATTTAACCCCTTCCACTTGGATATTCTTGTCTGGGAGAGATAAAAACTGTCGGTAATACTCGTTGAAGATCACAGAAACAGGCAG